>CATIWO010120022.1:0-13867 GCA_949673435.1 Macaranga tanarius | reverse complement strand
GTGAAGTTGGCCTTTGTTGCGTTTTATTTTCATTGCTTATGCATCACATGCATAATAATTGAAAATTGGCATACTTTTCTCATGAATAATAGTAGATACATAAGAAACCAATTATCAACATTGTAATCAGTTTTTTTTTTTATAAGTACAAAAAAGTATCTTGTGGGTAGATGCATTTTTACTTAAAAGTTTGTGATTTTTTAGTGACATTTAGAAAAATGTGATTTCATTTTTTAATACTTTAATACCTTATTAGCTAATATCGTAATTATTTTATATTAAAATTTTAATATAATAGTTCCTTTTAATAATAAAAATATTCTACATGCAATTTACCATTAATATAACTATTTAGATATTTTTAAAAATATTATAAATTTATTTTAAAAATTATTTTTTTAATTCTAATAAAATTAAAGATATATCTTCTTTTTATTTATTGTGAATTTATTTTGATTATTGGATGCTATACTATTTAGTAAATAATTTTATTATTAAAAATTCATATTATTTTAATATTATATTATATTTTTTAATAATATTATCTAAATAGGGTACTAAAATGTAAGTAGAATCAAACTATATACCCTTAAATTTTACAAAAAAAAAAATCACAATTTTATAAATAAAAAAACCTCTAAACATATAGTAGTTTATTATATTTTTTCCAAATAAAATTAAAAAATATTAATTAATTTTATTTAATTACAACCATTCATTAATTCATTAAGTTTTATGTATCCATATCTATCACATTTTCTAGAATGATTTCAACTTAAAAATTGCCCTAAACTAATAGTAAACTTTGAACTTTCTTCTCCAAAATGAAATTTTGTTTTCATATTATTTTATAACAAATTGTAGGATTAAACAATGGAATAATCCTCTTTCAAAAAAAAAAAAAAAAAGACAATGGAATAATCGATGGAATTCGGGATAGGACATCAATCGAAGTGAAAGCTAAGTGACATTTAACAAGTCAAACACTCCTTTTCTACTTAGTTCTGAGCACGTGCTGCATTTCGTTTAATAAAAGTTATGTTAATTTACCTATTCGATTAAAAAATTTGCAGATAAATTGAATGTGGACAATTGTACAACTGCCAACGTAAGCCAAATCATATTATATGGGAAATAAAAAAAAGGAGATAAAGACAACACCCATGACTATGAGTATGACCTACATTAAGAATAAATTTTTTTTTTAATTCATTTCAGTTTTAAAACAAATTATTTTGCAGAAAATATGGAGTAAAAATTTTTAAAAACAAATGTTTATTCTTTAAAATTATTCAATTAATTTTATAATTTTTATTTTATTTAAATTATTTAATTAATATATTTAAATTGCTTTATTTTATTTATATTTTAAATAATTAAATAAAATATATATTAATTTACTGCAAATTAATAACTACCTAGTTTAATTTAAATCCACAAAATTTTTTGTTTCTCAAAATGCATCCAAAATGCGTAAAAAATTATATCAATTTCCGAACTTCCAATAATAAATGAAAATCCTACTAAAAATAATAAAAGAAAATATCTTTGAAAATATATTTTTCTCTCAAATTATATTAATGTCCTTTGCACAAAATAACAACTGAAATCTGTTAATTATAAATAAATAATTAATCAAATCTCTCACTTAAACTATTAATTTTTTAAATTAATTTTGATAATTAAGCTATTGAATTTCTTTCCTCTTCTTTTTAATTGCAACAAAGCATTACAATTACTTATCCTTCACTTATAAATGAGCAGTTTGACTTTTTGTAACATCCCTGCCCCAACGTACCCTCACCAGCAAAGAGAAGCATTACCAAAAAACAATCTGAAAAGGAATCTCTTAGTAAGACATGCTATTATATGACATTATCTTAAATACTAAAAAAAATAATCAATATAACTCGAACATATTAATTTGATGGCAAGTGAAATATTATAATATAACATAATATATATATATATATATACACACACATAAGTACACATGCGTCCTTTCATATTTAACATCATTCCAAATAAAGATACTAGAGTAACTGAAATCAAAATAAAGATATATCATAAGGCTCCGATAACCTTCTTATAGTCTCAGAACTCGATCTGAGTGTAGATTTGCATATCTAGCACTACACCACCATAGGCAAGAGCTCGACTGTCAAACACCCAACAACATAATAAAAAGAAACAAGTATTGCTCTAGGGTGTAGTCTGGCCACGTATCAAAAAGACAAAAAGAATATCATCCTCCATCTGTTCATATCCAAGTCAAAGTGACATGTACATCACTAGAGGTCTCATAAAAGACCCGAATAGTGTTGCAAAGACTATCCAAATAATCCTCTGTAATGACTGACAAGCAAACTGAAGCTCCTATAGGCTCAATGGTAACCCTGAAAGCTAACTTGACATCCACATCATGGCAAATGATATGTCTCACTAACATCTCAGTTTCAGTCACCTCACAAGTCATCGTAGTCTACTGAATTGCTATCTTATATATATATACTACACAACTACAATTCTGCTATGCTGAAAAAAAAAATGAAAGAAAGCGAGTGTGAGAAATTTTATAAGGAAATTACTCAGTGAGTGTAAAACAATAACAAGGTACATCAACACAATAAGGAGCACTCAAAAATAAATATCAATCGATGAATAACAATTAAAAAGAATAAATAGAGTGCTTATGATATAACCTTTTGCTAATCTAACTAGTAAGAACTATAATAATTTATCGGAACCTTGCCCAATGATCTATCTAGCATAAACCAAAGGAATTAGATACCTTTAGTTATCTAACAACTAAGAACTCTAATTATCAAGGGTGAATTTACAACTCAAATTAAGAAGTAAATTCAAAAACAAAGCTCTTCAGAAGAATTTAACAAAATTTGAATTCTAAATTAAAAATTAATCAATAATGCCGAAATTTAGAATGATTACATGTATATATATAGGCTATTCTAATCCTTAGCTATACAAGTTCCTCGTAAAGATAGGAAACTAATCCTTATAAGAATAGAAAACTAATAAGTCTTATACTTCCCAACTAGACTAGGATAATGACCACACTTCTAGATAAACTAAATAACTAATCATCTAGTTCTCCTAGTTAGACTAGGATAACAACTAGATAAAACATAAAGATAATGACTACACTCCTAGTCTACTAAACAAGTTTATCCTATTTAAACTAAAATAACAACTAAATAAATAAAATAAACATGATGTGGGCCGAATTATTGAGTCTTGAGGCTACCTATGCTCGGCCAAATGTTATTCTTGTGGCTCAAGTCTATCATTTTAAATTAGATGCACATATTTTGGGCTCAACTCCATAATTGATGGGCTGGTATTAACCATGAATTGACTTTGACCTTTGACCTTGGTGTTGACCATGAGTTGACCTTTGACCATATGACTTTGAATGAGCCCCATAATAGCCTCTTTCATCCTCTTATCTCTTGCTCGTATAATTGTGCCTCCATCATAGCTTAATGGATCTAAATTCTCCTTATTTGTTGAACTAGAATTCGCACCTCCATCTTTAAGTTTTTCAATGGCCGAATTTGGTGTTGGCATCCCATGATCATTCATATTAGCTTAGTTAGAATCAAGTATTTAATATCAATTTATTGTATTTCATTATACTTTTATCATTATTCTCGATTATTGTATGTATGTTTAAGATTTGAGTTTTCGTAATATGACCTTTGCACTGAATGGAAGTATAGTTCACTTTCTTATATCTCGAATTTAATATTTACGATCCGTAAGATCATTGTTATGTACATTGTACATTTTTTAGCATTTAAACTTTGTTTCGCGGAATTCAAATGATTCGTTATATATATATATATACACACACACATACATACTTATATCTTTCAAATAACATAGTGGATCCACTTACTAAACTTAAGCAATAAAATCTCAATTGACAAGTATAGTTCACACTAATTGTATCTCATAAATCTATATGCATACATTTTGAACCATATAAATTCACCCCAAAGGTGTGATGAATCTATGCGTTGTATATATATATATAAGGTGTGATGAATCTATGCGTTGTATATATATATATATATATATAAGGTGTGATGAATCTATACGTTGTGTGTGTGTGTGTATATATATATATATATATACATATATATATATATTGTAGTTTCCTCCAGGTACTACATACAAGTGTCTATTTATTATAACATACATGTGGCATATGAAAAAATTTTCTGAATAAAAGATAGATATACATAAATAAAAACTCTTGTTTGATATATTAAAAATACTTTATACAAGTATTATATAATGTTAAAATATACATTTAAACTTGATTACAAAATGCCCAAATGCTATGATGATGAGGATGGAGATGTGGACACTAAGCCTATCTTTTTGACCTACCAGAGCTCACAAAGAAACACTCTCCCAGCTTCTATCAACAAGCCTCAAACTAGACTATCTATCAAGCCTTGAAAATCACAATTTCCAAAGAAATGAGTTTGCGACTCAATAACTAATTATTAAAATAAGCGTACATATAGTTCTTCTCAAGAACTAATTAAGAAATATATATATATAAATAATTAATAGAGGACTACACGGTCTGGAACACGGTTGTGTTCCAACCCGTGTTTGTCTCGGTCCAAAACTCATGTTTATACACGGCTACTGACATGCCCGTGTTCTCCCCCGTGTAGTTCTCAGATCCAATTTGTAATATTTATACATGGCCACGTACATGCCCGTGTACATACCCGTGTAGCTTTCAGTCTAGAATTCACAATTTCACAATCTATACACGGCTATGGACACGTCCGTATACTCAATTATGTTGCTCTCGGTCCGAAATACAAAATGTCATAATTTGGTACACGGCAATGTACAAACCCGTGTACTAGGCCGTATAGCTCTCGGATATAAAAATGTCATATATAACACAACCATGTCTTAAATCAAACTAACCCGTATGTTGACACACAGCCTGAGACACGCTTGTGTCTTGGCCCGTGTCACTATCCTGATAGCACATTTACAGTCTTTTAAGCAATCCACAACATATTCATAACTCATAATATCAATAGTAATCTAACAATTGCTAACATAAGTATATATAGATGTGTATACTCAATATCTACATCCCACCCACCATAATTCTCACATTCAATTCATATCATCATTCTTACATTCTATATGTATGCAAATATGGTGCTCAACATGTATGCAAATATGGTGCAACAATGCATGTTTATGCAAGTTAGTATTCGGCCGGAGCTCTCAATACACGTCATACATATTTCACACAAAACTCACTTTTTCTTTTTCTTTTTCTTTTTCATATTTTTATTTTCATTTATATATATGTGGCCATTCCTGAGACTCTCTGCCTAACTCAGTCTCAGATCTCACACGTATATATATATATAATCACATGGATGACCACACCTGAGACTCTCTGCCCAGCTCAGTCTTATGCTATGGAGCTCAATCTCCACACATACACGTTTTCTTCATATTCCTCACATCATGCCATATGCATATTTTTCATCATTTTCATAATAATTCATGTTCGACCATACCACCTCAAGTGGCATTCACAATTCAACATATCAAATTACATATGTACAATCATATCATCACAATTCAACATTCCTTTCATTTTCTCATCGTGAATCATAATTCACCTTTTTCATAATAATACATATATATTATACCGCACCAAGTGGCTTGCACTTCACAAGTGCCAATATTCACAATGTATCACAACACATTCTCAATCAACCAATTCATATTCTCATCAATAATATAAATATACATATTTTCATCATACTTTCTCATAACAACATATTCATATATATTTTTATATATATCATGCTCAACAATCTTGCCACTTAAATGGTATATACAAATTAATATAGTTAAATAACTATAGTTACTTGAAAATCACTACATATAAGCATTAAATTAATAATTACTTACCTCAAGCCTTCAACTCCTTCTTAAATAAAAGCTCTCCCTATTGAATAAGGTCTCCTCTAGCTCTTTTAATTCCTACATACAATTATATGTCAATTTAAACAAACAAGCATAGCAATTCACCCTAACATCACAAAAGAGCAACTAGATACTCAAAGTTCAATGTGTCCAAACAATTTACACACATGTTCAAAAATCATGAAAATATTGCTGAAGTACATATGAGTCTACTTCAAATTCTAACTGGAATTATTCAATTTGTACATATATGAAATTAATTATGGAATTTTTATCAAACTCGGGTAAAACAAAGTTGATAGTATGAGCTCGAAAATTTCAAGCCCTGCCAGTCGACCCTAACAGCAAAATCAGTTGTGGCACAAAATATAAAAGTTGTAGAGGACACTCTGAAATTTTTATAGCATTTAACTTTGTTTAATTTGGAGTTCTACAACTTTAAATATTATTATATAACCATCACATAAGAAAATTTATAAACCAGCCTATATCCTACTATTAGTCTGGTTTATGCATGAAATTCATGATGCTCACAAAAATTACATACACATCCAATGATTACCAAATTCATATAAATCTACCTACATGAGTCTACTTTCAATGCTAACTAAATTCACCCAATTATCACATGTAGAGAATTAATTATGACAATTTAAACAATAACAGGTCACACAATATGATAGAGTAAGTAATAAAATGTCTGGTCTAATTCGACCAATTTAACTACATATTTGGCTTAATCTCAAAACTTGAGAGTTATAGAAAACTTTCTGAAGTTTCCAGAAAGTCTAACCATGATTAAATCAGAGCTCTATAACTCAAGTTAGAGTAATAATAAGAGGACTAAAAAATAGAGAAACTCATACCCGAATTTACAACTAACTAACCTCCACTAAAAACAATTAATAACATAAGAAAAACTTACCAGTTAAGCTTCAATGATATAAAATACTTCTAATGCCTCCCAAATGATAGCTTGATCAAGATCAAAATCTCACCAAAATCTCTTAAAAACTCTCTTCTCTTCTTCCTCCCAATTCTCTATACAAAACACACACAACACACAAATACATATACACCCACACACCTAACCAATCACATGCCTCTATTTGGCCTCCCAAAAGTCCTCCCTCTAATAATGAATGATAATAATAATAATAATAATAATAATAATAATAATAATAATAATAATAATAATAATAATAATAATAATAATAATAAGATAATTATAACTAAATATCCTCTCAATTACTCCCTAGCTCCTTAATAAGATAGGGCAATTACACAATAGCCCCAAACTTTCTATTATAACAATTAACTCTAAACTTTTTTTCAATTTGGTCCCTCTCTACAATTATACCCAATTTTATATTTAAATAAAGTCTACTAACCCTTATATATAAAATGTAATTCATACATCATAAATACGTATGCTAAAAATGCGAGTGTTACATTTCTCACCTCCTTAGAGAAATTTCATCCCCAAAATTAATTACTTATCATCTTCCGAGAGAAAATATGAGTATTTCTACTTCCTTAGTTCTTTTTACTTCCTAAGCTGCTTCTTTAGGGCATGACAACTCTACTTCACTTTTACTATTGGAACCTCTTTATTCCTCAACCACTTCATCTTTCGATCTAAAATTCCTATTAGTTCTACCTCATAAGTCAATCCTTTGAAAATCCCTATCTCAAGCTCCTGTATCATGTAATTAGGATCAGATCTATACTATCTAACAAAGACACATGGAATACATCATAAATAAGAAATAATTCCCTTAGTAAAGTCAATTTATATGCCAATGGTCCACCTTCTTTATAATTCATACTGTCCACATATTTTGGACTAAATTTGCTTTCCTTCTAAATCTTAAAATTCCCTATTTAGCCTTCTTAAAGCTATACAAACTTTCTCACACTCAAATGATACTTAAAGCAACTTAGAGACACTCCAAAAATATACTTTATAATATCAATTCATTTTATTCACAATTATATGGTATTTAATAAATCACGAGTCTCAAACCTCTATATCATCCTTCCATAGTCTCTATAACTCTCAATCATCAATTCCATACTAGAAAAATATAAATATAATCAATATACAATTTAGTATACATCACATAAATTTCAAATCTCAATACTATATTTAATATTTGTATTTATCTCACCAATAGAATAACACCTCGCAATGATTCACATAATGCAAAAATTCACACTTCACATCTTATTCTCATTGTGTGGTATTATTTAACTTGTTAATGGACACTTAGCCAATCAACTTATCAACATTTCATATGGTCAGTGGTCACAAAGCAAATCGACTTAATCAATTTCACATAGTCGATAGTCACAGAGCCAATCAACATATTTATCACATTAAATATTTTCAATCTCCTTCTATAAGCAATAACATATACCGAACATATAATAAAATAATATACAATTATACATCCACATCACAACTCAAAAATCATACTCATCTATATGCATATCTTAACATGGATGTCACAAGAATATGGTCAAGCCCATGTTATATTCACTCAGCATATTACACAAATATAACACTAATGTACTAGTTTTAATTCATCAAACAATATTAACATTCTATGAACAATATTAATCATCTATTGTATCTCATACATTATATTTAATAACTACTTACTAAAATACTATCGAAGAATCTCGCTCATTAATGACATAGGTGCATCTGGTATACCAATCAATCCAAATCATTTCCAGTTTGCATACCATATTTGAAAATAACATGTTTTATCATTCAAAATTGTCAATATCTAATTTCCAATTCTATCTTTAAAAACACCATTGCATCTCTCAATTAATCAAGCACCTATAATTTCTCAATTACTAATAATTATTCTTCATTAAAATATTATTCGATTGCTTGTAATTATTACCTAACCTCATACTACTATCCTTTTCTCTTATAGACTGAATTGATATCCTTCATGAAGAATTATTCCCTCTAACAATCTATCTTTTGAAATTCTGCCAATTCTATTGATGTGTACTAAGTAATCAATATGGATGCAGCCTTTGGAATAATTCCATTTCAAATATATTCTTAGGTGCAAAAGTAATTTCGATATTTCATCTTGAACTAATCTTTATCAATTCCTCAGTATCGATAAATAAGCTTCATGCCCATTTTAATCCATATAGAAAATAATTGTAGTTGAAATCAAATAAACATGCATATTTTTTTTTACCTATCATCAACATGTAATCACACATCATTATCTTTTTTTGTTATGATAAACTAAAACCTCCATAGTGAATGACTCACCTTACCCATTTGTTTACCTCTTTAACTCTCTTAATATTATTCTGTATGGTGCCAACAATTTAAAAAAAAACCACCATTGAATCAACTTTCATTGAATCACAATTTCATATAAATACTTCTTACTCATCTTCAATCACAAATTATATCGTTACAGCTTAAGTCCAACTAGCATGCACAACCAATCTCTCTTTAATCGCTAACTCTATCTTCTTCTGTCTCCAAATATCCATACCTAATCAATTTCTAAAATAATACTATGCTTCTTCCTAATTTAATGATTGTTGCCTTCTGCATATTAGTCATATTATTCTACTATCTTGAAATAAAATCTCATCACCAAATTTACTATTACAACATTCTAGTAGACATTGAAATACATATACCATGTCCTTAATAATACAAATATACCATACATACGTAAGGTATACTCATATAAATGATCATCAAGTCCAAATTTTTTTACAATACCAAATTTATTTTTTCTCACTCTCTTAGCTTCCACTTAGTTTACTACTGTTTAATTAGCTAAAACCTTTCAACAGTACCTTCAATAAATAATCTCTAAAGAAATGCTTTACTTACTATACTAGTAGCAGACATCAAGTCGAAGGCCCAAAATCCAGATAGATTCTATCACAACTATTACACATATATTAAAACTGGTGCACTGCTTAAAATTTTAAAAGTGCTTTATTGAATTTTAAGTCTTCTATATTCTCTGTTATATGTTTCTCCCATAGTTTACAATTCATAAAGCATACATTAACCTCACATGGTATTTAATTAGTATTCCACTTGTATCATACATATACCGTCATTAATATTTCATATCACAACCTATAGATCATAACTCATCTATTTCACACAAGCCTTTATCATAAGAACCTAACGATAAAAGTATAATTTACGAGGAATCTACCAAAAATTTGGCAGAACTTTCCCTAAAATATAGACATCTCCCTACTAAAGTAAGGTCAATCCTGCAATAAAATAACTACACTTCTATAACAATCTTAATTAGGGCTCAGTTATCCACCACACTATAATTACATTTAACTGAGCATCCCCAATTTGTAATACATGAACATTGCCAAGATCATAATGCATTCACATTAATCTTCACATCACATATCTTTCTCAAACAATGACACTGTATAACTAATTCTCTTTGCATCAGTATAGTCAATTTAATCTAAAATCACTAAGACTGTAAAAACCTTTGCATCTTTCTTTCTTATATAATCATAGTTCTCATCAACAATGCAATCAACTTACTTTCGATTCATTAATCTCATTTATAAATCAATTCACTATTATACAAGAATATGCATCTTATGGAGGGGTCAAGCTCATATAAAATATACACATGTATTTATCTAAAATTTGAGTCTGATGGCTCATTTGGCTGATGGGTTAAGCTTAGTGTCCTTCCGTCTTGTCATATGTAATGTATATCAACTCTATGTCCTTTAAGACTTATGCATAATATGTTATGAATGCATTACATTTCATGTCCCGAGAAAATCTAATCCCCGCTCTGATACCACTTATTGTAGCACCCTCCAGGTACCATATATAAGTGTCCATACATTATAACATCCACATGGTATATGAAAAAATTTCTGAATAAAAGATAGGCATACATATATAAAAACTCTTGTTTGATATATTGAAAATACTTTATACAAGTATTACATAATGTTAAAATATACATTTAAACTTGATTACAAAATGTTCAAATGCTACGATGATGAGGATGGAGATGTCAACACCAAACCTGCCTTTTTGATCTACCAGAGCTCACAAAGAAGTACTCTCCCAGCTTCTATCAACAAGCCTCAAAATGGACTATCTATCAAACGCTGAAAACCACAATTTGTAAAAGAATGAGGTTGTGACACAATAAGCAATTATTAAAATAAGCATACATATAGTTCTTCTCAAGAACTAATTAAGAAATATATATATAAATAATTAATAGAGGACTACACGGTTTGGAACACGGCTGTGTTCCAACCCCGTGTTCATCTCAGTCCAAAACTCATGTTTATACACGGCTACTAACTTGCCCATATTCTCTGCCGTGTAGTTCTCGGATCCAATTTGTAACATTTATACACGACCATGTACATGCCTGTGTACATACCCGTGTAGCTCTCAGTCTAGAATTCACAATTTCATAATCCATACACGGCCATGGACATGCCCGTGTACTCAATCGTGTTGCTCTCAGTTCAAAATACAAAATTTCATAATTTGGTGCATGGTAATGTACATGCCCGTGTACTAGGCCATATAGCTCTCGGATACAAAAATATCACATGCAACACGACCATATTTTAAATCAAACTAAATGTGTCTCGGCTCGTGTCACTATCTTGATAGCACATTTACAATCTTTGAAGCAATCCACAATATATTCACAACTCATAACATCAATAGCAATCTAACAATTGCTAACATAAACATATATAGGTGTATATACTCAATATCTACACCACACCATAATTCTCACATTCAATTCACATTATCATTCTTATATTCCATATGTATGCAAATATGGTGCTCAACATGTATGCAAAATATGGTGCAACAATGCATGTTTATGCAAGTTAGTATCTGGCCGGAGCTCTCAACACATGTCACACACGTTTCACACAAAACTCACTTTTTCTTTTCTTTTTTTTTTTTCATTTTCTTTTTGACATTTTTATTTTCATTTCTCTATCTGTGGCTATTCCTGAGACTCTCTACCCAGCTCAGTCTCAGATCTCACACATATATATATATAATCACATGAATGGCCACACCTGAGACTTTCTGCCCAGCTCAGTCTCAGGCCGTGGAGCTCAATCTCCATACTCACACGTTTTCCTCACATTCCTCACATCATGCCATATGCATATTTTTCATCATTTTCATAATAATTCATATTCAACCATACCACCTCAAGTTGCGTTCACAATTCAACATATCAAATTGCATATATACAATCATATCATCACAGTTCAACATTCCTTTTATTTTATCATCGTGAATCATAATTCACCTTTCTCACAATAATACATATATATTATACCACATCAAGTGGCTTACACTTCACAAGTGCCAATATCACAATATATCACAACACATTCTCAATCAACCAATTCATATTCTCATCAATAATATAAATATACATATTATCATCATGCTTTCTCACAAAAATATATTCATATATATTTTTATATATATCATGCTCAACAATCTTGTCACTTAAATGGCATACACAAATTAATATAGTTAAATAACTATAGTTACTTGAAAATCACTACATGTAAGCATTAAATTAATAATTACTTACCTCAAGCCTTCAACTCCTTAAATAAAAGCTTGAATAAGGTCTCCTTTAGCTCTATCAATTCCTATATATAATTATGTACCAATTTAAACAAACAAGCATAGCAATTTACCTTAACATCACAAAAGGGCAACTAGATACTCAAAGTTCAATGTCTCCAAATAATTCACACACAAGTTCAAAAATCATGAAAATATTAATAAATCTAGATATATTAGTCTATTTTAAATTTCAATTAGAATTACTTAATTTAGACATATATGGAATTAATTATTGATTTTTGATCAAACCCGGGCAAAACAAGGTTGACAGCATGAGCTTGAAAATGTCAAGCGCTGCCAGTCGACCCTAACGGCAAAATTAGCTCTAGCACAAAATATAAAAGTTATAGAGGACACTCTAAAGTTTTTATAGCATCTGAACTTGCTCAATTTAGAGTTCTACAACTCTAAATATTACTATTTAACTATCACATAAGAAAATTTACAAACTAGCCTATATCCTACTATTGGGCTATTTTATGTATGAAATTCATGATGCTCACAATAATCACATACACATCCAATGATTACCAAATTTATACAAACTCTACCCACATGAGTCTACTTTCTTTACCAATTGAATTCACCTAATTATCACATGTAGAGAATTAATTATGATAATTTAAACAATAACAAGTCATACAATATGATAGAGTGAGCAATAAAATGTATGGTCTAATTCGACCAATTTAACAGTAGATTTAGCTCAAACTCAAAGCTTGAGAGTTATATAAGACTCTATAAAGTTTCCAAGAAGTATAACCATGCTCAAATTAAGGCTCTGTAACTCAAGTTAGAGCAATAACAATAGAACTGAAAAATAGAGGAACCCATACCCGAATTTACAACCAACTAACCTCTACCAAAAACAATAAATAACATAAGAAAAACTTACCAATTAAGCTTCAATGCTATAAAATACTTATAATACCTAATGCTAGATTGATCAAAATCAAAACCTCACCAAAATTTCTCGAAAACTCCCTTCTCTTCTTCCTCCCAATTCTCTACACAAAAGACACACATACATATACACCCACATACCTAACCAATCACATGCCTCCATTTGGCCTCCCAAAAGTCCTTCCTCTAATAATGAATCGGCTACTTGAGAAGTACACTAGTACAAGGGAAATCCTACTTCACCAATAAGAGTTGTTTAGTGAGTATATT
>CATIWO010120016.1:0-10228 GCA_949673435.1 Macaranga tanarius | reverse complement strand
TCTAATGGATAATAGGTCTCCTAGTGTTTCTCAATTCCTACCTTCAATAAGATTACAAGCTCTCTAAAACTCCCTCACCACTCACTCTCTTCTTCTTCTTCTAAAATCTCTACACCATCTACCCAACTAACAGACACACACTCACACACATATACACACTCTAGCTTTCCACTAATCCAAATACACCATTTGCCCCACCCCTAAAGTCTTCCTTACTTTAATTATAATCATCACCTAATATAATAACAATAAACACACATAAATATCACCTAATAATAATAATAATAATAATAATAAATATCAACAATTATCTCCACCAATCTCTACACATCCTCAATAAATTTGGATAATTACCCAATAAGTTCACAACTTTTTAATATAACAAACAACTCCCAATTTTATTAACAATTAAACCCCTCTTTACCCAAAACATATACTCAACTTAAATAAAATCCATAATTATATTGCCCATAACATGAAAACATAATACATGCACAATGTTTCTAAAATATGGGTGTTACATATATATTCCCACACTTAGACATAATCTATGGCTAGACTCTATATGTCATGAATACTTAATGCATAAACAGTGAATCTAGGAAGTGGATGTTACAATTCTCCCCTCCTTATAAAAATTTCGTCCCTGAAATTTTACTACTTACCGCTTCCTAGAAATAAATATCGGATACTTCTGTGTCATTTGCTCCTCTATCTCCCATGTTACTTCTCTATGGAAAATGATGACTCCACTTTACTTTCACTATTGGAATCCCTTTATGCCTCAATCGCTTCACCTTCCGATCTAGAATTTTTTTCAATTATTCCAAATACTTCAATAGTTTAGAAATCTCTATCTTCGGTTTTTATATTACATAACTAGGATTCGATCTATATTATTTCAATATAAACACATGTAATACATCAAAAATAGATAATAATTTCCTTAGCAAATCCAATTTATATGCTAATGGTCCACCTTCTTTATAATTTCATACTGTCCACATATTTTGGACTCAATTTTTCCTTACTTTTCAAATCTTAAAATTCCCTATTTAGCTTTATCAAAGCTATACAAATTTCCTCACACTCAAATGAAACCTAAAGAAACTCAGAGACGCTCCAAAAAATACTTAATATTATCAATTCAATTCATTCATAATTGTATAGTATCCCATCAATCACGAGTCTCAAATATTTATTTACATACGTTCATAGTCTCAATAGCTCTTTCATACATAATTTCTCATTCACTAACACAAGCTCAACGTATATTTATATCCCCACATCATTTAATATTCGTATATTCACTCCTTTATGATACATTTAGTATTCACAATCAATTCATATATAGAGGCTTATATATAGCCAAATATGTGCAGTTGCGTTCATCATCTCTAACACCTTTAATCATTAACACTATACTAGAAGAGTATAAATATAATCAATAAGCAATTATTAATACAATCTAACATATAATACTTCTTAAGAACTAATTCAATTGAGAATGAATTACATAGTCATTATGGTTCAGACTAAACTAACGAGCACTAATGTCTGCTCATAGCCAAAATTATTTATATTTTTTTTTTTTTCGAGCTTCACACACCCGTGAATCTCACTGTTCAAAATTCAACATATATACATGGTTAGACACTCCTGTGTCTTTGGCCGTGTATCACACTGCTCAAAATACATATTTAAACATGGCTATAAATACGCCTATTTTCTAGCCCGTATTTCCCCATTGTCTACAAATGCAACATGAAACATGCCCATGTCTTAACCTCAAATAAATCGTGTCTTGACACACAGCCTAAGACACGCCCGTGTCTCTACCCGTATCTTCAACCTAATAATACATTCAAATATATTCTAACCACTCTATAACCATTTAACAATTCAATGGTATCAATAATAGACTAACACACAAATATAAGTGTGTACAAATAAACATCATCACACAACTAACTCATTGTCACACATTAAATCATCGTTTACTATCTATACATATACACAATGCAACAACACATGTTTATTCATACCACATCAAGTGGCTTGTACAATTCAACATATGTGGTATTATTCATAATTCACCACATCACATTCTCATTTCAATATTCTCACGAACAACATATCAATATATCATCCTTGCCACAATATCCAGCATACACCAACCAACATAGTCATATAGTTATAGTTACAAGAGAATCAGTCTATAAAAGTATTATATTAATAATTATTTACACTCAACACTTTCCACATTCCCAATTATACTCTTGTTTATAATTTCATATCCCACATCACTTAATATTGTTAATATGGTATTATTTCATATTTCAAATAGTCGATGGTCACAAAGCCAATCGATATCACATTTCATTTTAGTATACCAATTACAAGCATATGTAATATACCAAAATATTATCACATTTTCAAACATAATTCAATATTCTTAATTCATCCAACATACTCATCTTCTCATTCTCAATCACTCAAAGGTGATAATATTTATAATTCATACATTTTATTCATTAACAATATTACCTATCTTTGGTAGCACCCTTCAAGGTACCATATATATATGTCTACAATATAATACCAATACATAGCATAAGAAAATCTTTCATATTCGATATATACATACATATACTTAAAAGTATACTGATGACTTTATTACATGATGTCAAAATATTATGCCATGATTAATGAGGATGAAAGTGTCAACACCAGGCTTGCCTCTAACCCACCTGAGCTTTCTAATTAACAACCACCTCAACTAAATCTATCTACGTCCTAAAAAAACATAATGAAAATATGCCATATATACATAATGTATACCCATATAAATAATCATCAAGTTTAATTTGTGTTGCAATACTAATTCATTTTTTCTTACTCTCTTAGCTTCCACTTGGTTTACTACTGATTTGAAACATTTTCTTTCTTGTACAGTTTTGTTTAATTAGCTAAGATCTTTCAATAGTTTTCTTCAATGAACAACTCTAAAGAAATGCTCCACTTACCACACTAGTAGTAGACATCAAATCTAAGACCTTAAAATTTTTTTGAATGGATTCTATCACAACTATTACATATATATTGAAACTGATGCAATGCTCATAAATTTATTAATGCCTTTATGACTTTAAGTCTTCAATATTCTCTGTTATATGTTTTTTCCATATTTCACAATTCTATTAAGCAGATATTAACCTCACATGGTATTTAATTAATATTCCACTTGTATCATACCATACCATCATCAACATATCATAAGAACCTAACAACTAAAAGTACAATTTATGAGGAATCTACTAAAAATTTGGTAGAGTCTCCCCTAAAATATAGATATCTCTCTACTTTAGTAGGGCCAATCCTGTAATAAAATAATTACACTTCTATAAACAATCTCAATTTAGGCTCAGTTTCCACCATACTACAATCATATTTAACTGAGCCTCACCAATAAACTATTATTGGTAATACATGAGCATTGCTAAGATCACAATGCATTCACATTAATCTTTACATCATATATATTCTCGCATATACTGATCAATCTTCATATATATATTAAACCTCCACATCACTATAATATGTCATAATAGTTCTAAAAAGCACACTCATTAAATCCATATATATTTATTTCATATCACATCACATATCTTGCTCAACCAATGACACTGCATAACTAATTCTCCTTTCATCAGTACTTATTAATTCAATCTAGAATTCTTTCAGCATTCTATAACCATTCCACCTCTATGGTGAAATCATTAATACCTATAAAAATCTTTGCACCTTCCTCTTTTATCTTTTCATAGTTCTACATCAACAACGCTATCCACTTGCTTTTGACTCATTATTCTCATCTTTTAATCCATTCACTAATATACAAGAACATATATCTTCTAGAGGGAATATAAATAGACATAAAATTATTCAAGCTCATATAAAGCATAAATAATTATTTGTCCAAAATTTGACTCTGACGACTTATTTGGCCGATGTTTTGAGCTTGGTGTCCTTCCATCTTGTCATATGCAATGCATATTAACTATATCATTTATGACTTATGCATGATATGCCATAAATGCAACATGTTCTCATGTCCCAAGGAAATCTAATTCCTGCTCTGATACCACTAAATGTGACGCCCCCATACACGTGGCACAATCAAATATATCCATATAGTAATAATAAAATTTCACCATAAAAGGTACTTGTAAAAATATACAAATACTCATATGTACATCCCTGTACAACATTACACACATAATCTATCTGGTATTACACACCTATTACATAATACCAAAATTGATACACACAATGCCATTACAAAAATGCTAAATGATATGCAGGAGAAAGGTCGGGTACACTATAGCTCACGTCGGCCCACCTATGACTTCAATTAAAGCTTTAATCTCTTTGTCTACTTAATTCCTAAAAAGTTTCAACAGCAAATGGGTGAGCTTGCAACTCAATAAGTAACTACTAATACAATTGTACACATATACCAATCATATAAGAATTAATTTGATGAAGCATATAATATTATATATAAGACATATTCCAATGATCATAAAATAGTCTTTCAATCCTTTATCAAGTCTATATTCAATCACCATAAGGTTCCATTACCATTGGTACTACATCGAGTGCATACAGGGAGTCCAAACGAAGAAGGAGCAAGTGAGCAATAAAATGTCAATCTCAATTAGAGAATCTTAATAATAGATTCTACCCAATCTCAAAACATATAACTTGTAGAAGACTCTTTGAAATTTTTGTAGCATCAAACTACACCTCATTTGGAGGTCTACAGCTCAAGTTATGGTCAAAATATGAAGATAACAGTGCACAAAATAAGGGCTGACTCGTGCCGAGTCGGTACCTCGAGTCACAGGTACGACTCAGCACACTCGTGCTGAGTCGGCACCGGCGCACAGAAGACTCACCTGACTCGACCTTTCAGACTATACTGTACTCTTTCGACCATAACTCCTTCTACCGAACTCGGATTTAAGTGATTCAAAAAGCTATGGAAAGCTATTTCAGAGGGCTACAACTTTCGTGAAGACACCTAGACTTAACTCATTTGTATGAATTGACTAAAATACCCTCAAAGTGACTAGTAATGTCAAAGTACATGAATTTAATTCAATTCAAGCCACTCAAACACCTAGCACTCCATTCCATACTAGTATATAACTAAATTCAAACTTAAAAACACTTTCTACACCCATTAAACATAATCAATTCAATCATCAACATATAATTCACAATTATTCACAAGATTTACACATCCATATTCATCATTTCATCACACTTCCATCACTCATTCATACATTATCTCATTTAAAAGCATAAACTTAAAGTATGTATAAATCACCACATTAATTAGTATCTATGTAATCACATTCAACAATATATTTGGTACTCATAACCAAATTCACAATATTTCAAGAGTTCATACATTCATATTTCATTCTCACTTTCATTATCCGGCTGGATTCAACCTTACATAAATACCTCACACTTAGCCTCCTTGGCTATTTTTCTCACAATTTTAATATCAATCAAATGGCCATTAGTGAGACTATTCGCCCGGCTCAGTCTCACTTTCACACATATCATTTATAAGTAGCTATACGTCCGGCTCAGCTTGCCCATCATACACAATATCTCAATATCAATCAAATGGCCATTAGTGAGACCATCTGCCCGACTCAGTCTCACTTCTCATATGGGTAGCTATACGCCCGACTCAGCTTGCCCATCTCACAATCACACATCCACACATCCTCACATTCCTCACATGTTTCACCTTCTTTTGAAACATAATATAGCATAATTTAATATAATTAAATGCAATTGCATATTAATAATTCATCAACAATTCATCCATGCTCTCATTTCTAATATAACACAATATAATACCATGCAATTATATCTCGTCAAATATTTATCATAATATTTCACCAATATTCCATCCATGATCACTGATCCATTTCTCATAGTCACAACATCAACATACATAATTATAATGGTAAATATACCAATCATATACTTAATATATACCCAAAAGTATACCAATAATATACCACAATACCCCTATATCATCATTTACCAATATCATTATTTAGCAACCAATCCTCATATATTTCATCTTCAAGTGAAATATAACACAACCAATATATCATAATACATTTTCATTCAATTGCATCTCAATAAGCCAATATATCAATCATTCACCAATATTAAATCAAAGCTCATATTTATAATATTCAACATACACAAATATGGTGTCCACTACACCACACACATATATTATCTTTTACCAATTTTCTCATCACATTTCCAATAAACAAAAGGGTGGAACTCATTCCACATCATTTCACTAATCAAATATTCATTAAATTCCAATAGAGGAATACATCTTATTAAACATATGAGTTAAGTATATATGTACATAACATGTAGTAATAGTTATTTACCTCTAATTTCTTCCTCTTTAAAAGAGCCTTTCCTTTAGTTATGAGAAGTGTTTTCCTTCCCTTTATCAATCCCTACACATAATTCATACATCAATCTCACAAATAATATTGCAATTCACCACAATATCACAAAGTGCAATTAATTGCCCAAAGTTCCACATGACCTAGAGACACACATATAAATCCAATAACTCCCAAATTACTACCAAAGCTAGGGTTATGTGTCTACAACAAATTCTAATTGGAATTATTTAATTTGGACATGTGTGAAATTAATTATGGATTTTACAATCCATCCGGCCAAAACAGGGAACTCACAAGAGCAAGAAAATATCCGGCTCTATTGACCTCTTAAAATGACAGAATTAAATAAAACTAAAATCACAAAAAATGTAAAGGACTCTTTGAGGTTTCCAGAACATTAAACCTTGCTCAAATCAGAGTTGTATAACTCAAGATATGGCATAAACAAAATAATAGAAAAATAGAGAGGCATAATCCAAAATTAACAACAACACAACTCAACCAAATCAACTCAAATACAAAGAAAGCTTACCAAACTAAGCTCCAATGGATAATAGGTCTCCTAGTGCTTCTTAATTCCTAGCTTTAACAAGATTACAAGCTCTCTAAAACTCCCTCACCACTCACTCTCTTCTTCTTATTTTAAAATCTCTACACCATCTACCCAACTAACACACACACATATACACACTCTAGCTTTCCACCAATCTAAATACAATATTTGCCCCACCCCTAAAGTCTTTCTTACTTTAATTATAATCATCACCTAATATAATAACAATAAACACAAACAACTATATATCAAAAATTATCTCTACCAATCTCTACACATCCTCGATAAACTTGGACAATTACCCAATAAGTCCACAACTTTTTAATATAACAAACAACTCCCAATTTTCTTAACAATTAAACCCCTCCTTACCCAAAACACATGCTCAACTTAAGTAAAATCTATAATTATACCCCCATGACATGAAAACATAATGCATGCACGGTGTTTCTAAAATGTGGGTGTTATATATACATTTCCACACTTGGACATAATCCATGGCTGGACTCTATATGTCATGAATACTTAATGTATAAACAGTGAATCTAGGAAGTGGATGTTACAGCAATACACACATGAAGTTTTCCATTTTTTTACAACAGGAATAATATTTTTCAGCCACTGAACATACTTTATAGGCCTTAACCAGCTTCTCAATTTCCTCTTTCACCTTAAGTTCCACCTCTTTTGACATTCTTCTAGGTGGTTGACGATGGGGCTTGAATTCTGGCTTGATTGGTAATCTATGTTCTACAAGAGTTCTCCTCAAGCCAGGCATCTCTTCATAGCTCCAAACAAATTAGTCCTTAAACACCTTTAAAGTATGAATTATTTGCTCATTTAGCTCCCCCTACAACAAAGAACTAACATAAGTTACCCTTAGTTCCTCTAGGGAACCAAGGTTAATCTCCTTCAAGGGATCTGTAACTTCATTTTATATCTTTAAATTTTGTAGGAGCCTTTTTAAGATCCCCCATCTGAATCTCCTCTAGATCTTCACAATCCCTTCCAAATATTAACTCTGCTTTATTGCTCTCCACGTTTTCAACTTGTAACTTATTATATGTTTGCTGCACATGGGCTTTTAACATCGTGGCTGCAGCTGCCGCCACCGCCAATTCCTCTTTGGTGAACTTAATCATTAAGCAACATAATAGTAGGTTACTGTGCAATCAGCTTGTAACACCCACCCTTTTCACATACGTATTTATGACGTATGTATTACAGGTTATGCATAGTATATAAGTGACCTTATATAAGTGAACCTTATATAAGTTAGAAAGGTGCATGTGTTATAAGAGGGACTAAATTGGAAGAGAAGTTGGAGATGTAATTGTCGCAATTGGAAGTTTATGGGTATGGTGCAAGAAACCTATTTCATTAAGGAGGCTAGTGGATATTATGGTGATAATTACCCATAATATCTAGTTATTATTATTATTATTTGGGTGATAAATATACAATTATTGGGGTGGACTTTAGGAAGGTAATTTACTTAGCTTTTATGTGCACAAATGGAGGTGTTTGATTGGGTGAGTGTGTGTGGTTGTATATGTGTGTGTTTGTATAGAGAAGGACCAAAGTGGATATTATGATGATGTTTGGGTATATTTAATTATGTCCATTTATTATTATATTGTTGTTATTATTATTATAGTTAGTTAAGAGATAAATATGTAATATAGGAATATAATATTAGGGTGATGATTATTTATTAAAGTGAAGAAGACTTTTAGGGCTTTCAAAGAGATTTGATTGGTTATTTGTTTATTTGTATATTTAATTATATGTGTTAGGGGTGAGGGTGTAGAGAAAGGAAGAAGAAGAAGAAGAAGAGAGTTTTGAGAGAAAGAAAAAGAGTGAGCTTAAGAGTAATTTTTGGAGAATTTAAGAGTTGATTCAAGGAAGCTATTCATTGCCTTAGGAAGCCTTAGAGGGTCTTTTATGCATTGAAGCATCATTTGGTAAGTTTTCTTGTATTTTTGGATTGATTAGAGTTAAGCTTTCTTAGTTGCAATTTTTGGATTCTACCTCTCTGTTTTTCAGTCATCTTGTTCTTGCCATATCTTGAGTTTTACAACTCTGATTTGAGCAAGCTTTAATTTTATAGAAACCTTAGAGAGTTATATAGATTTCTTATGTTTTGAACTTGCCTGAATTTTGCTATTAAACTTGTCATATTAGGCCGGAAATTTCAGTACTCATAGTAATGCTCTGTTTTATTCTGTTTTGGCCAAATGGATTCTAAAATCTATAAATAATTTCACACACAACCAAATTGAGTAATTCCAATTGAAATTTGCTATAAACATATAACCTTAGCTTTGGTGATAATTTGGGGGTTTTTGGACTAGTGTGAGTGTCTTGAGATCAAATTGAGTTAGGAGCATTTTATTGCCTTTTTGTGAATTTGGGTTGATTTGCTATGGTTGATTGTTGGTATTGGTATG
Source organism: Macaranga tanarius (assembly GCA_949673435.1). Lineage (NCBI taxonomy): Eukaryota > Viridiplantae > Streptophyta > Magnoliopsida > Malpighiales > Euphorbiaceae > Macaranga > Macaranga tanarius. Next base: position 701 of record CATIWO010120016.1, on the reverse strand, counting down.
TGATGATGTATAGGGGTTGAAAGAGGAGAAGGAGGCCCTACTTAATAGGAGGGTTTTACTTGAGAAAGAGTTGAAGCTTTAGGTAAGTAATGGTTAATCCAATGCTTACATATACTTACTCTCATGTAACTATAGTTATTTGATTATGTTCATGTATATGTGCCATCGAGGTGGTAAGATTGATGAATGTATATTTATATTGATGCGAGGAGGAATTATGAATATATGTATAAATATTTGGGTTATGAGACCATTAAATGGTCGATTGAGCATGTGTGATGAGTATTGGCACTATTGGTGAAAGCTACTTGATGTGGTATGGTTTATATATATGTTTTGAGAATGGTGATTTTGGTATACTTTTAGTATACTTTCGGTTTATTCTTGGTATATGAACGGTTTATTTTCTGTTTATAAGTTGTTATGAATAAGATTATATATATATATATATATATATATATATATATATATACACATGTGCATTTTGATTGAGGTGAAATAAGTGAGGAATTGATGAATATGAGAAATGTGATATCGATTGGCTTTGTGACCATCGATTTTGAGAAAAGTGATATCGATTGGTTTTGTGACCATGGCCGAATTTGAACAGTGAAATGAGAAAATGTGCATGTTTACATTCTTGCCATTATGTGGGTTGGTTGTGAATATGTATATATATATATATATACACATTATTGGAA
>CATIWO010120001.1:0-25054 GCA_949673435.1 Macaranga tanarius | reverse complement strand
GTTATTGGATCAAATATTAACAACTTGGACAACTTGTAAAATATGGATTCAACATAGATTCTATTTAGGCAAAGTTTCCTTAACCAACTAAAAGTTTCTTGCACATTGATAGCTTCAGTAAGAACATATTCCATTATACCTACAAGAGAAGATGTTTTAGCTACTATAAATAGTCTAACTTCATTCCTTAATATGCAACCAATATTATATTTGTTTGATACTTGAAACAAGGCTACATTAAGATTGTATTTCATCCATCTTGATAAGGGGCACTACAACAAATAGCTTGTATGGGAACTGCAGTGCTAAGAGTCATCAATCACTATTGTTAGCATTCTTTCATTGTTACAAAATATATCATGCAACTAAACAACATATTCTTCTAATAGTCTTTATCCTTTCAAACAATTTCATATTGCTAGTAGTGTAGGCTCCAAATGCACAAGATGATTAAATCTCAACACACTTGAAGATTACTTACTATAAATTGACTTATCATATCGAGAAATTTTGAATCAAGTTTCTTATACTTGAATCCAAAATTTTGGCTAAACAATAGCCTATAGATCAATTTTAAGGCCCAACCTACGAAAAGAGTCTTGAGAAAAAAGATACAAGAAGTTTTTGGAAAGTTGTTGAGGTGTGGAAAAGATACGGGAACTAGAACAAGCTAAGTAAGAAATGACACTACCAATTTTACATTATGGTTTTTAGAACTTTTTGAGTGATTGAGGAGCTAAGAAAGAAGTAATATGTAAGTAATAAGATTAATGATAAGACTAATTATTAGTTGCTCTTAATTGATAAAACTGATGGAGAATTTATGTATAAAAGTAAGAAGGAGTAGTAGACATAGAGAATAATCTTCAATAACATATCATCAAACAATCATCTCAAACACAGTCAAATATTAATAACTCAAATCACAATCAATATCATCAAACTTTTATTTTTAGTAATCTTTCATTCATGTCATTATTTTAAACTATCAAATACTTCAAGTTTGTCTTCCATTAAGCAATATATGAATTTTCTTTACAACTATTGATCATTACACTATAATTTTTCTCATAGTTAATTCAAAGTCTACTAAATTTACAAATCTCATTGGAATTTGAGCAAATTATGATAAAGGAGCTCAAAAATTCATGTTGTTTGAATAAAACTTAGGCTTTACTTTGAGAAAGTAATTCCTCTAGCACGCTCGTATGTTAAACAAAATTCGGTTCGTCAAAAATAATAGCAACAATCTTTTTGGCACGCTTGGTGGGACCCATCCCAAGGAAATAACAATGTTAAAAAGTGAAAAAAAAACTACTAAGTTTGGTGATCCGACCAATTTGCCTGCAGAAATAGGTGATTATTCAAAGAAATAAATAGAAGAAGGCTTGGAGCCTTATTATCAAAATCGAAGTGAGGATCCTTTTGGCTTAATAAGGCAAAATCTTAAAATAATCAATGTTACTTTAACTACTATTAGTGAGGGCACTAATGTTAAAACTATATTTTTAGAAAGAATTAAATAAATTCAAAATTCAATATTGTAAATAAATAGTTCTTTTTAGAACTTTATGCAACAAATACATGATACTTTATAAGAGATGTTGAACTCACACACTAGGATGAATGAGCAGTTTATTGCTTAAAATTTAATAGTCCCAAAGTGGTACAATGATGAAGTCCGTTCAATGAAAAATAGATGAAAATAGCAGTTAAAGTCTCAAAAGAGTGCTTTGATCGTCTGAAAACCTCAAAAATAAATCGTTTCAATCTCAAAACCCATAAAATTTCAAACTTTATGCCCAATAGGAGTCCAAAACCCTTTAAAAAGGATCACGAAACCCCCTAAAATGCCCTAAAGGTTCAATCTTGGAGTATATGTGGGCACGTGCCCTTAGGTGGCTGACCCAAGTGCACGTGCCCTCGGCGAAGGGCGTACGCCCTTCAATAAAGGCACACATCCTTAGTGCAGCCCCACTCTATAAATTCAACTCTTTAGTTTATTTTTAGGGAAGACTTTTTTTTGGAAAAATCTGGAAAAAATCTACTAGATTGGAGACTGAAAAATCTATTTTTAACCTAAACTCATTTCATTTTTTTAAGAATAATTTTAGAATCCACTTGAACCAAACCCAATCTTCATCTTTATCAAAGCGCACTCCAAGAGGTATAATTTGTATTTTCATACCATTTTTGTAGTCTTTTGATAAGGATAGCCTAAAAATATAATTTCAAAATTCTTTTTATCTAAAAGGCTTAGCCAGAATAATTTGAGGACCCTAAAAGTTATTTTTTCATATTTATTTTATTGTTAATTGCATTCTCTACTCCTACTCCTTCTTGTTTTGTGGTTGTAATTATGATGTGGGAAAAGAAGCAGTTAGAAATAAGATATGTGATGGTAGAGAAGAAGTAGATATAGATATGGGAGTATCTACCATGCATTTGTATTTTATTTGTTTATTTTATTGTTCATTTTTTGCATTCTTGAGTGATTTAGGTGGGTCCTACATATATGGGTTTATATCCATACGCATAAGATCCAAAAAGTTTTCTCCTTTAACGTCCAAAGTGGCATTTTTATTATTTTTGATATAAAAGTTGTATTTTTCACGTAAAAATGCCATTTTTAAATTAAAGTTTGCATTTTGATGTCATTTCTTGTATTTTTATTATTTTTAGCATAAAAGTTGCATTTTTCATGAAAAAATCTCATTTTTAAATTAAATTTTACATTTTTATGTCATCTATCAAAATCTCTTTTTTGTAAGAAATTTTGCATTTTTGTGATATTTCATGCATTTTAATGTAAAATTGTATCTTTCATGTAAAAATTCCATATTTATAACAAATTTACATTTTTGGTGGTATTTTGTGTGTTTTTTTTTATTAGTTTTTTATGAAAAAATTGCATTGTTCATGGCAAAGATCTTATTTTTTACGATAAACCTTGCATCTTTTTATCATCATGTGCATTTTCATTTAATTTTCGTGTAAAAATTATATTTTTATTTGGAAAATTTTATCTTAGTGGCATCTTTTACATTTTTATGAGTTTTGATATAAATATGACATTTTTATTATAAAGATTGCATTTTTGGTTATAAAGTTTATATTTTTATTGCATTATTATTATAAAAATGTTATTTTTAGTTCATGGCATTAAAAAGAATATATTTTGTACCCATTTATTTGGATCTTTTATCAAAAAGTTGCATTTTTAAATCTATTTTTTGGGTAAATTTTGTATTTTTGCTCTAAATTTCACATTTTGGTTTCATCGTTATCAAGATTTCATCTTTTTACATTGGTATCATAAAAATATCATTTTGGTATCATTCTAATCATAAATTCTTCACTTTTGGTCATTTTTTTTGTTAAAAATCTAATTTTGGCATCATGCATGTATTTTGTTCATTTTTATCAAAAATCACATTTGTACATTAAACTTTTTCTTTTTTTGTAAATTTTCCCCACATTAGTCATTTAAATTGTATTTTTATAATTTTACAATTCTTTGTCATTTTGCATGAAAATTAAATATTTCATCTAAATGTCTACTTTAAACGTATTCTTTTGCATAAAAGTTCATTTTCGACGAAACAGATGTGTATTTCAAAATTTACATAAAAATTATATTTTTCATTTACATTTTAGCATTATTGGCATAAAAATTATATTTTTGCACACTCTATTCTTATAACATGAAATATGCATTTTGTATATACTTTTAGGTCCTTCGCACTAGTTTATATTTTATTTATTCATCTTTATGCCAATTCATTTGATTTTGGTTCAATGCTTTTCTTTGACTAATTGATGCTTTGATCATGTGATGGATGAGATACTTTGTGAATGAATATATGTCCATGGATATATGATTAGGCATGCCTATTAGTTTTAGGATTATATTCATTTTCTGCTTCTCTTTTTACCATTTTGATATATAATAGAATTTTGATCAAAGTGATATATCCTCAATCCCTTTCCCCTTTTATTATTTTATGGTGTATAGCTATATATTGTGAATGTGGTGAATGCTTGCATTATCTTTGCCATTATAAATTTGAAATTAAAGTAATGTGACAAGCAAGTTGGTATTGTATAACAAGAAATAGTCAAGTAAAAATTACTTCTGAAACTCAGAATCTCTGATGAGGAAAATGAATTTTGCATGGTCCAAAGATCTATTTCTCATTTCTGAGCGATCGGGTGGTGACTCCAATGCACGAGACTTCTTCGGGAATTCTTGAAAAAGGGTTCTCAATCTGCCCTTTTGAAAGGCATATTCGGCCAAATCCGGTGCTGCAGTCTCAATCCCTTATGATGCCCAACAAAAATCAGCCTGCTCACATAACTTTCTAGATAATAAGGAATTACCAATTTATCTTTAAGAATAGTGACTCAACCTCAACCCTCATAGCAGCAAGATGAGCTTGGACAATCATCCATTATGAGGATTGATGTTGAGGGAATTTAAATTCATGGTGATGACAACAAATATGTTCCACCACATAAGAGGGAAGAGTCTAAAATTATGAAATAAAGGAACGATTCACAATGGACAGAATGACGATTCACAATGGACAGAATGACCATAATAGTAATAATCTAAACAATAATAGATTTATTCTTAATCAGTAGTTCTTTGGTAGGACAAATTCAAGCTTGTAGCTTAGGATTTATGATCAAGAGGCAGTTCATCAAGGGAGAGAGCCCGGGGATATTGTTCTACCTATAGATCGACCTATTTCTTAGGGCCAAAGTACAAATACCTCAACCTTGTTTGTCTCCAACTCAACCTCCAAGGATGGGGGTGGATTTGGAGATGGTTCATGACGTTGTAAAAGAGCTTTATGAACTTGGTCTATGCCAAATTAACCATGAAAAATTCCATAAGCCATAACTTGATGATGTTGATAGGGATAATCCCTATCCAAATGGATATCGCATTTTAAAATTCTCTTTATTTTATGAGAAAAAAAAGGCAATCAACCTTGGAGCACATTACACGCTTTACCATTTCATATGGCGAGCTCGCCACTTATGATAATTTCCCCAATTTCAAGCTAAGACTTTTTCCTAATACATTGACTGGGGCAACTTTCACATGGTATGCCACTTTACCTAGAAATTCAATTTTTACTTAGAAGGAGATGGAACCTCAGTTCTACACTCAATTCTTCAAAGTTGAACTAGAGGTGAGTATTGCTGAATTGTCAAAGGTAACTCAAAGAGCTGGAGAAATTGTTAATTTATTTATTGCAAGGTTCAAGAAGATGAGAAACATATGCAAAATCCTCTTGGTTGAAACAAAGTATGTGAAGATGGCATAGAGATGTCTTAATATTAAATTGAGGAAAAAGTTCCAAGGCATAGAATTTAGAGACTTTTATGAGTTGGCTGTAAAAGTTATTGAGTATGAAGAACCGTTCATAGAAGAAAATAAAAAAAAAAGTCTGCTATGAGGACATATTATCAAGATGTTATAGCCACAAAAATTACAGTAGCATACTTAGCTACTACTAGTTTATGTATATATCCACTACTAGAGAAGAAGGTTTTAAAAACTTGAAAGAAACCTCAAGGCTCAAATGCTCAAATTCAATACATTTTAAGATTTTTAAAGTTGACCAAATCTTTAATTTTCTTTTGAAGGAAAATTTCATTAAATTACTTTCAAGTCACAAGCTGCCAACTAAGGAAGAACTAAAAGGGAGGGAGTACTTTAAGTATCATAATTCTTTTAATCATTCCACTAATATCTATTGAATATTTAAAAATGTGATACAATATCGAATCAATAAAGAACTATTAAAGTTCCCAAAGAAGAAAGAAGCAATGCTCGTTAAAGAAGATCCATTCCCACCCGTGGTCTTAGTCAATTCCATTAATGTTGACTTGAGGACACTATTAGATTTAAAGAAAAAAATTATAGAAAAAGAGAAGTTATTGGAATCTTGCCATGGGTAGAAGAAATTGGAGTTAAAGATTGATGAAATCCCTCATAGTAAGTTCATTGATGGAAGATACATGAAAAATATTTTTTCGCTATGTGTGAAAAATGAAAGAGAAACAAATGAAATAAGTGACTGGCCTCAGATTAAGAATTTACCACTTAGCAAATATAGTGGCAATATTTTTTATTTGGATTTTATAAGTTAGCTTGATAATCACTACTTTAAAATAAAAATTTTAAGTTGTTTAAGTTTTGGAGTGTTAACAATTTCTTGGTTTAGTATTTTGGTAAAGTATAATAGTTTCTTTAGCTTATTTGTTAGTGTGTGAATAGTGCTATGAATAATGATATGTTAACAAAATTTCAATAATATAACGACTAAAAATGGAGCTTTTTGTTTGATAAATAATATATGATTATGGTGCATATGTGAAGTGATCAGTAAAATAAGTCATATAATCAAAATTCCTTTAAGGATTTCTAATTTCATTTTTAGAGAAAAAGGAAAGTTATGAGAATTCATGGTCGAGGGATGACTTCAATGTAAAAGCTGTAATATTTACCTCAAATTTATCTAACTTATTGGGTGATATCTGAGACTTGTTTGCTAGCGGAAGAAGAATGTGGAGCAAAACTCAACAACATAAGCTGTATTATTAAAATGAATATAGTGAGAGATTGACACAATTAAAGTAAGTGAAGCTAAGATAGTGATGATGATTGTCACACATATTCAACAGTATCCTGAGTATCGATTACTACAATAATAGATAGTGGAGTTAAAGAAAGCCCAGGAATCCTAGAAGTTAAAGAATTACACATCTTAGTTGCAAAATAATTGAAACCATAATTATTAAAAGTGAATAAGAGACAAGTGTTCAACGAACCTCAAGGTAAAAGCACAACCCAAAAAAGGTAATTTCTTTAACATTTTTGTTGAAGTAAATGAAATATTAGAGCTATGCAAAGAAAAGTCATGGCTAATGATATGATAAAGTAAACATTTTAAAAAAACCATGGCTTACTAACATATAAATTCGGTGTAGCACCCTCCAGGTACAACATATAAGTGTCCAAACTTCAAACCAATACGTGGCATATGAAAAATTTTTCTCAAAAGATATATATATTATACAAAAATTATGTTTGATACATTGTAAATACTCAAAATATAAAGTTATATAATACTAAAGTATACGTATGAACTCATTTCAAAATACTCAAATGTCACAATGCTTATATGATCATGCGGATGGAGATGTCGACACCAAGCATGCCTTTTGACCCACCTGAGCTCACGACCAAACTCACTTTAAGCTTTCTATCCAGCAAGCCTGAAACTACAATTTGCAAAGGAATGAGCTTGCGACTCAATAAGCAATTATTAAAATAAGTATTCATATAGTTCTTCTCAAGAACTAATTAAGAAAAATAATTATAAATAATTAATAGAGGACCACACAGTCTGAAACATAGCCGTGTTTCAACCTATATTTGTCTCGAATCGAATTGTAACATTTATACACTACCATGTACACGTCCGTGTACATACCCATGTAGCTCTCAGTTAAGAATTCACAATTTCATAATCCATACACGGCCATGAACACACCCGTGTACCATCTCGTGTAGCTCTCTGTCCAAAATGTACAATTTTACAATGTTATACACGGCCATATACACGCCTGTATACTCAACCGTATTGCTTTCGATCTGAAATACACAATTTTATAATTTGGTACACGGCCATGTACACACCTGTGTACTAGGCCATTTAGCTCTCGGATACAAACATGTCTTAAATCAAACTAACCCGTATGTTGACACACAGCCTGAGACACGCCCGTGTCACTATCCTGATAGCATATTTTTACAATCTTTCAAGTAAACTGCACCATATTCACAAACACATAATATCAATAGCAATCTAGCAATTACTAACATAAATATAGATGGGTGTACATACTCAACATCTACACCCCACCATATTTATCACATTTACATCTTGCACCAAATCCTCATTCATCATTATATAAATAATCACAATACTATATCATTGATTCTCAACTATTGGTGTCACAATTATACCATTCCAAGCAATCCACAATTCATAATCCTTCAATCAACGTATATAAACACATTTTCCATCAATCATACTTCACATGACATCCACAATTCATATACATAAATAATGCAATGCAAAAATGCGTGATGATGTAAGTTAGTATCCAGCTGGAATTCTCAACACACATCACACACGTTTCGCACAAGGCTCATTTTTTCTTTTCTTTTCTTTTCTTTTCTTTTTATTTTCATTTTCTTTTCTTTTTCATATATTTATTTTTATATACCCGTGGCCATTCCTGAGACTCTCTGTCCAACTCAGTCTCAGATTTCATACGTAAATATATATCATATGAATGGCCATATCTGAGACTCTCTACCCAGCTCAGTCTCAGATCGTGGAGCTCAATCTCACACATACACGTTTTCCTCGCATTCCTCACATTCCTCACATCTTGCTATATGCATATATTTCATCATTCTTATCATTTCCATTTCTCATGGTGAATCACAATTCACCTTTCTCATAACAACATATTTATATATATATATTCCTTATGCTTTCTCACATCAATCTAATTACATATTCAACATTCTTGCCACTTAAATGGCAAACACAAATCAACATAGTTAAATAACTATAGTTACTTGAAAATTACTACATGTAAGCACTATATTAATAATTATTTATCTCAAGCCTTCAACTCCTTCTTAAATAAAAGCTCTCCCTATTGAATAGGGTTTCCTCAAATTCTATCAACTCCTATAGACAATCATATGCCAATTTCAACAAGTAAGCATAGCAATTCACCATAAAATCACAAAAGGACAACTAGATGCTCAAAGTTCAATATACCTAAATAATTCACACACATGTCAAAAAATTATGAAAATATTACTAAAGCTAGAACTATGAGTCTACTTCAAATCCTAATAAGAATTACTTGATTTGGACGTGTGTGGAATTAATTATAGATTTTTGATGTAACTCAGGTAAAACAAGCAAAATAGAGTTGACAGTATGAGCACGAAAATATAAAGCCCTACCAATCAGTCTTAACAGCAGAATCAGCTAAACTGCAAAATACAAAAGTTGTAAAAAATACTCTAAAGTTCTCAGATCATCTGACCTTGCTCAATTAAGAGTTCTATAACTGTAGATATCACTGTATAACCAAAATAAAAGAAAACTCATAACCATCCTACATGCACTGCTGTTAACATGTTTAATGCATAATGTTTATATTGCTCTCAACAATCACACATACATTCAAAAATTACCAAATTCACACAAACTCTTCATACATGAGTCTACTTTCAATATCAACTGAAATCAACCAATTATCACTTGTAGAAAATTAATTATAATAAATAGAGTAACATCAAGTCACATAAAGTGACAAAGTGAGCAATAAAATGTCTAATTCATTTCGACCATCTAAACAATATTTTTATCTCAGACTCAAAACTTAAGAGTTATAGAGAACTCTTTGAAGTTTCTTTAGAATCAAACAAAACCAAATTTAGAACTCTATAGCTTGAGTTATAGCAAAAACATGGAGACTGAAATTTCAGCAAAAATAGAGGACGAATTTAAACCCCCCTCCCCCCACTTAATCACAACTCAATAAAAAAACACAAATAGCTTACCAAGTGATGCTCTTGAACCTTGAAGGTCACTAATTCCAGCCTAGACTCCAAATTTCACAGCCAAATCCACTCTCTCTTCTCACCAAATCCCTAGTTCCCTTTTGAAAGAAAATGAGTGCAACTTTGCTAGTACAACAATAGCTCACCCACCAACATTTTATGCATGGCCACATAAGAAAGAAGAAGATAAAGGCAAAATTTGTGATATTTATTATCAAATATCCACTTAGCTCCTTAATGAAATGTCACTCTTCCCATCTAGTCCTTGAACTTCTAATTACTACACTCTAGTCCTTATTTTCTTACAATTTAGTCCCAAACAACGCCCAATTTCCAATCTAACAACATCTCACCTTACTACATACCCCTATAGACCACATATAATTCAACAAGTAATTACTCACAATATGCATGAAATTTCCATACTTCAGGCATAATGATTTCTAATGCGTCATATCCACTCTTATCAAATAATATAAAATGAAATGTATAAAATTACATGCCCCCACTTTGTAGGTGTTACAATTCTCCCCTCTTTATAAAAATTTCATCCCCAAAATTTAATATCTCACTATCTTCCGAAAAAAATACAGATTTTTCTAATTCATTAGCTCTTCTACTTCCTATGTTACTTTTTTAGGTGAATGATAACTTCACTTTACCTTTACTATTGGAATCCCTTTATTCCTCAATCACTTCATCTTTCGATTTAAAATTTCTATCTCAGGCTTTTATATCACATGACTAGGATCCAATCTATATCGTTTTAATAATAACACATGAAATACATCATGATAAAATAACAATTTCCTTAGCAAATCCGATTGATATGCTAATGGTCCACCTTCTTTACAGTTTTATACTGTTCTACATATCTCAGACTCAATTTTTCTTTTCTTCCAAATCTTGAAATTCCCTTTTTAGCCTTCTCAATCATATGAATTCAGCACCTAAAGGAATGAGTCACATTAATGATACTTAATATGATGTACCTTATCAGAGGTTAAATTCTCCCCTTAAGTTGTCAGGTTAATATGAATTACAACCGATGCAAATATATCATCTTTATGTATATGTTAAACCTTAGACATAAAAGAATAATTGTTCCTATTTGACTGATATATGTATAGCACACCTCTTCAATATAGAGGTACTAAAGCTCTCAGATTTAAATTTAATTCCTTTGTGACATATAGAGGCTGTAACAACAAGATTCCATTCTTCTTTCAGAGCTCCTAATTAGTTGAGGCTTATAACAATATAACATACAAGGATGAACATTTTTCTTACGCCAAAATTAGAAATTTCATAAGAAAAATTGAACATTATTTATATATATATATTGCATGCCATTAAAAGATCCCAAAGATTATGCAAATTTAAAAAATTACAACTCTTATCTCACACTCATAAAATCATTTTCACATCAACCATTGAATTCCTGAAACTCAAAAATATTTAAAAATAAAATCTTTACTCACAACAATACATGTATAACCATACTAGAAGAGCATAAATATAATCAATAAGCAATTTAGTACACGTCTTACGAATCTCATATATTAATAATTTATTTAATGTGTACACTTATTTCAATAATAAGGATAGTATCTCACAATAATTCACACTTTCTCCTCTCAATCTCATTATTTGGTATCATTTTATATTTCACATAGTCAATGGTCACAAAGCCGATCGACTTAATCACACATCATAACATCATTTATACTCAATGGATCACACTCAAGTTCATAATACATGCACACATACAACCACAATTCAATATCAACACATTTAATGTTTACTACATTCAATCATAATCTTCATAACAATTACATTAACTCCTCTCTAGTACGCAATTATTAAGCACATTATAGCATACTATAATATTATCATATTCCATATCGCTACTCAATATTCATAATATTATAATAACTATTTACCAAAATACTTTCACTTCAACATTCAAACACTAAAAATCTTGCTCATTGATGATATATGTGCATCTGGTATACCATTCAATCCAAACGACATAATCACAAATTCATACCTTTCATTTCTAGTTTTACATACCATATTTGAAAATGAAACATTTTATCATTCAAAATTGCCAATATCTCAGTTCCAAATCTATCTTCAAAACTACTATTGTATCTCTCGATTAATCAGGCAACCTTCCATTCCTTAGTTATGGATAATTATTTTTCATTAAGATATTGTTCAATTGCCTGTAACTATTACCTAACCTCATACTACTATCTTTTTCTCTTATAGACTGAATTGATGCCCTTCATGAAGAATTATTTCCTCTAACAAGCTACTTTTTAAATTCTTCAATTTCCATTGATGTGTACAAAGTAATCAATATGGATACAGTCTTTGGAATGATTTTATTTTAAATCTATTCTTCAGTGTAAAAATAATTCCAATATTTCATCTAGAACACATTAAAAAATTCTTTGATTATAAGTACATCCATTACCCTTGAATCAACTTCATTAAATCACGATATTATCTAAATAATTTTTTACTCATCTTCAATTATAGATTATATAATTACAGCTGAAATTCAACTAACATGCATAATCTCCCTTTTAATCATTGTCTATATCTTCCTCTATCTCCAAATATCCATACCCACCTTCTTAACATACCAATCTACAATGATACTATAGTTTCATACCTAATCAAATTCTGAAATAATACCATGCTTCTTCCTAATTTAATGACTATTGTAGTCTGCCTATTAGTTATATTATTTTACTATCTTGAAATAAAATTTCATCACTAAATTTACTATCACAACATTCTAACAGGCATTAAAATACATCTACCATGTCCTTAATAATGCAAATGGGCCATATATACTTCATGCATACTCATCCAAATGATCATCAAGTCCAATGTGTGTTACAATACTATTTTTTTCCTTATTCTCTTAGCTTTCACTTGGTTTACTACTGATTTGGAATATCCTTTCTTGTACCACTTTATTTAATTAGCTAAGATCTTTCAACAGTTTTTCTTCAATGAATAATCTCTAAAGAAATGCCCTACTTACTACACTAGTAACGGACATCAAGTCTAAGATCTCAATAATTTCCAAATGAATTCTATCATAACTATTACATATTAAAGTTGATGCACTGCTCATAAATTTATTAGTGCCTTATTAACTTTTAAGTCTTCTATATTCTCTATTATATACTTTTCCCATTTTTCATAATTTCGTATGTATATAGCCATTTAATGAGACTATCTGTCTGACTTAATCTTCACTCAACACATGTTCTCATATATTATCATTTCCTCGCTTGTTTCACCTTCTTGTAAAACACAACACATCATAATTCAATAAAACTCAATGCCATTGCATCATAATAATCCATTATAATAATATCTCATCCATAGTCACTAGTTCATTATCATATTCATAATGCATACATTAACCTCACATGGTATTTAATTAGTATTCCACTTCTATCATACACATACTATCATTAACATCTCATATCATAACCTATAAATCATAATTCGTCCATTACACACAAGGCTTTATTATAAGAACCTAACGATAAAAGTTCAATTTATGAGGAATCTACTGAAAATTTGATAGAACTTGCCCTAAAATATAGACATCTCCCTACTAAAGTAAGGCCAATCCTGTTATAAAATAACTACACTTCTATAAACAATCTCAATTAAGGCTCAGTTGTCCACCACACGACAATTACATCTAACTGAGCATTACTAATATACTATTATTAGTCATACATGAGCATTGCGAAAATCACAATGCATTCACATTAATTTTCACATCAATATAATGTGCCATTAATAATTCTAAAGGGCACAACTCATGTAATCCATATTTTTATTTCATATCACATCGCATATCTTGCTTAAATAATGATAATATAGAACTAATTCTTTTTGTATTAGTATAATCAATTTAATCTATAATTCTTTTCATATTCTATAATTTTCCTTTGCTATGGAAAAATCACTAAGATTGTAAATACCTTTGCACCCTACTCTCTCATTCTTCAAAGTTCTCATGAACATGAACATCATACATTAAATATGCTAATAACAGTGAATGTAGGTGAAGTTCTTACTATCAAAATCCAATTTAAACTAGAACTCAATGGCATAAGCACAGTATCATATGGATGAGTTACAAAATGAGTTTGGCTATCATTGCCGAAATTGTAAAGATGGAGAATTTGAAAAATAAGCCTGAGGTATAAGATTAATTTTGGTTACCAAATGCATTTTGGCAATCTTTTGGCCAAAATCAATAAGCAAATGGAAGATATGATGCACTTTAGCTAAATTTGGTATTCATACCAAAATAATTTAAAAAGATTTATGCAAAACTCATCGGCTATAGAATATTGTTCAAACATTCACTATAAAAAAAGGGCAAAATAGAGACTAAAATTAGCAAGGATTAGTGACGACAAAAGTGAACCAGATAAATATGGAGCTAATAATGACAAAATTAGCGACAGATGTAGAAAACTATCTCTAAAAATTGGCATGTGTTTGGTGCCAATAATATAATCACCAATTAGCGACGGTTATTTCATCGCTAATTAATGAAAAATTTAGATCTGTTACTATTGGAGATCTATCAAATATGTTATATATATATATATTAACTGAAAGGTAATAAAATTTTTTGTACCCAATTTCAAAATTTTGGCTAAATAATAGCCCATAGATCAATTTTAAAGCTCAACCCGTGAAAAATGGTTTGAGGAAGAAGACATGAGAAGTTTTCTATGAAATAGTTAAGGTCCTGAGGTAAAAGATATGAGAACTAGAACAAGCTGAGGAAGAAATTATGCTAATTTTATATTACAGTTTTTAGAACTTTTTGAGGAATTGAGGAGTTAAGGAAGAAGTAATGTGCAAGTGACAAGCTTAATAATAAAAACTATTATTAGTTGCTCTTAAATGATAAACCCGATGGAGAATCTATGTATAAAAGTAAGAAAGCGTAGCAGACACAGAGAATCATCTTCAACAACACATTAGATAATCATCTCAAACATAGCCAAATATCAGTAACTCAAATCACAATCAATATCATCAAGCTTTTATTTTTAGTAATCTTTTGTTTATATTATTATTTTAAACTTTTAAATACTTCCAGTTTGTCTTCAAATAAGTAATATATGAATTTCCTTTACAATAACTCTTCATTGCACTATAATTTTTCTTTTAGCTAATTTAAAGTTTATTTAATTTATAAATCTCATTAAAGTTTAAGCAAATTATGGGAAAAGAGCTCATAAATCCACGTTGTCTAAATAGAAGGTAGGTTTCACTTTGAGGAAGTAATTCCTTTAATACACTCGTGCATTAAACTAAATCTAGTTCACCAAAAATATCAGCAACACAAGTAATTATTGTAAATTAATACCTTAAAGTTGCCAATAGAATTTGGCAAAAAGGGCCATGGGTCATATGGATAACAAATTCAAGTGAAGGTTGCACAAGGGGCATAGTTTTGACATATTTTTCTTTTTTTCAAAATCAATGAAGCTCTAATGGGTAAACAATTTGCTTAAGCATGCCATAAAAATATTCTAACTTTCGAGGGTACTTGAAATTTCTAAATTTGTTGCCCAAACTGTGCAAACATAATTAGTCGATAGCATCCACTAAGGACATTATAAGTTGATACTATATAAATATTATGTATATGGTACACTATGTGAGCGAGCTGATTTTTATTGGGCACCACAGGTGGTTCGCAACTACAGCACCGGATTAGGCAAAATATGCTTTTCAAAAGGGCAGATCGAGAACCTTTTTTCATATATTCCTATAGAAGCCTCATGCAATTGGAGTCACCATGCAATTGGAGTTACCATGCAATCACTTGAAAATGGAAAACAGATTCCTAGTACATTGCAAAATCTATTTCCCTTGTTAGAGATTCTAAGTTCTAGAAGTAGTTTCTACTTGACTGTATCTCATTATACAACACCTATTTGCATATTATATCACCCTAGTTTTGGATTTATGATGGCACATTTAATGGCATTATCAGCTCTTTGGCTGATCTCGAACATAAGTCTCCACCTCTCTTATAGGCCATGCATCATCGGATTCATAGGTCGAGCGAGAAAGAGGACAAAGAATAGCTAGGCCCTACAAGAAGCAGATCAATCAACTTCTTTCTCTTAACTATTTAGGATAGGCTAGGTAGGGGCTTACCCCAGTTTGGGCCAGGACGAGGTGGCCGAAGGGAGGAGTGCTCTATCGTTAACCTAAAATAATAGGTTTGTCTTTCCTGAATATTGTATTCATCGAACAGTTGCCATTCATCAAAAGATAAAGCAAGAAAGGGGAAAAAGGATTAAGGATATATAACTTTATTCAAATCTTATTAAATACATATGAAAGATAAAAGAAAGCAAGAAAATAAATCTAGTCCTAAATCTAAGCACATGCTAAATCAATCATTTACATCATACATTCAATCATAAATCATCACATTCATCACATGAACATGGCATCATCCAGACAAAAGCATTGAATTAGATATTAAACAAATAATCATGCAATTAGGTTTAACAAGAAAATCAATGATAGAATGTAGAAGACCCAAAAGTATGGATGAAAATACAAACAACATGTTATGAGGATACAAACTGTAAAAGTGCAATTTTTAATGAAAACGAGTAAAATACATGCCTAATGTCAAAATTGAATTTTTCAATGCAAAAATTAATTAGATTTAAAAGATTATGTTAAAAAGATGTTTTCATGATGCAAACCTGAATCTTTTGAATTAAAAATATGAATTTCATAATAAAAATACAAACTTTAAATGTGAAATGCAACTTTTAAACCAAAACTGGATGAAAATGCTTATGATGACAAAAAAAAAGTACAAATTTTATCGTAAGAATGAAATCTTAGTCATGAAAAATGTGATTTTTATGCTAGAAGAATAATGAAAATATAAATAATGAAATAAAAATATAAACTTTGATCGAAAAATGGTTTTTCAGATGAAAAATATGATTTTTTTTTTTTAGCAAAAATGACAAAAATATGAGAAATGATGCAAAAATACAAAATTTAAACTAAAAATATAATTTTTACACAAAAAATGTGACTTTTACATACAATGATAAAAATGCAAAAAAAAAAAAAAAAAAGATGTAGAGATTCAACCTTTATCCTAAAAATGCAATTTTTTGCATGAACATATGATTTTTATATGAAAATAATAAAAATGAAAGAAAACATGCAAAGATACAAACTGGACATGAGAAATTATAGTTTTTATAACAAAAATGATAAAAATGCAATAAAAGACATAAAGATGAAATCTTTTTTATCTAAAAGTGCAAGCTTGACATTAAAAAGTGCTATTTTTATATAAAAATAGTAAAAATACAAGAAATGACCCAAAAATAAAATTTTTAACCTAAAAAAAATATAAACTTTACATGCAAAATGTAACATTTACATAAAAATGCTAAAAATAACACAAAAATACCATTTTTAATCTAAAAATACAAACTTGACATGTAAGATGAAAATTTTATGCCAAAAATAATAAAAAAAATGCAAAAAGAATACAAAGATGCAAACTTTAATTTAAAAATGTAATTTTTAAATAAAAATAAATAAAAATGTGGCCTTTACACTAAAAATACAGAAAATGTAAGAAATGTTGTAAAAATACAAACTTTATTTGAAAACATGTTTTTTTGACATCAAAAGGCGTAAATACATGATTTTAAATGTTAAAAATATAAACTTTTTAAAATTTAAATAAATGAGTATAAATCCAAGTGTGCAGAACTCAACCAAATCATTCAAAATGTACAAATAATCAATAAGAAATATAAATCAATCATAAATAAATAACAAACACTCCCGAACAATGCCCACTTCTTCTACTATATAACATATTATATTTCAAGCTACTTCTCATCACAAATCATAATTTCAAAAATAAAAGAAGAATGAGTAGAAGTAGAGAATGCAATTTACAATAAATAAACATGCAAAAATGGCTTTTGTGTTCTCATATTGATTTTTCGGGCAAAACTTATATAACAAAAAGTGAGATGAAATTCAAGAGAGTCTATCAAGCTATCCTCGCTCGAATTAAATGAAAAGAAGTGAAAATACAAGTTAGATTACCTCTTGGAGCGTGCTTTGATAATGAAGTGGCTCAGCTTGGTGATTTATGGTCTAAAACCTAAAGAAAAATGGAGAAAGAATAGGCTAGATTTATTTTTAAATCTTCTCGAGATGTGCTCTAAATGCTAGGGAATGCCCAAAACTGGTTTAAAACACTACATAGTTCAGTTTTAAGTTTCAAAAATGGTAGAGTCTCCCTTAAAAAAGCCAAAAAAGTCCTCCTTTTAATAAAAATATAGGGTATTTATAGATAACTCGGACCCAGACTTAATCCACGTACATGGATATGATCCACATGTGTAGATATGATCCATGCATGTGGATTAAGTAATCTATGCGCGTGGGTTATTTTAGGTCCTGTTAGGATATTTAGGTCTATTGCATGGGTTAATGATCCATGCACGTGGATTAAGTGATCCATGCACATGGATCATTAATATGTGGTCACTTTAGGTCATTTTAGGCATGTTTAGGGCATTTTAGACTAAAAACTCCAGTTTAATGGGTTAAGGACACTGTTTCAGGTATTTAGAGTTCCTTGGGTTGGGTTTAGTATAGGGGTGTAACCGAGCCAATTCTGCTCGCAAGCTACTCGGAATCGACTCGAAAAAAGTTTGAAATCGACTCGATATGGATCGAGTCGAGCTCGAGCTCGAGCTACTTGAGTAGCTTGTCGAGTCGAGCTCGAGCTCGAGCTACTCGAGTAGCTTATCGAGTCGAGCTTGAGTCTACGTAATACTCAACTCGGTGAGCTCGCGAGCTTTACCGAGCTTTTATATATTTACTAATTTACCCTTTATATTTATCATATTTGCAAGCTTACCTTAACTATAAAATAAAACTAAAAAACCTTAGATTGAGATTTGAGAATAGCACAACTTCCTACCTACAGCGCCGACTGCCTTTTCTTCCTCTCTCTCTTTCTTTTGTGTAAAATTTCTTCTCAATCTTTAGCTCTTCCTCTCTGCCCTTTCATTAATTATTCTACACTTAGCCAATTCCACATAGATTTCAATAGCTTCAGTATTCTTTAACAACTTCAGTGCTTATTTATTTTCTCATGATCTCATCACCTTATCTGCTTTTGTTGCTGCTTCAGCTTTTTTGCAGTTCGGTTTCAATGTTATCTGCTTCAGCTGCTTCGTGAAATAGGTAGGCTTTAGTGTTTTCTTATGTTGGTGCATTACAGCTGCTTCTCCAACCTATCTCTTTTTCTCTCCCAAAAATCTTTTGTTTTGTGCATTGTAGCTGCTTCATTTTTATTATTTAACATCATCAACAGTTAAAGCTATTGCCATTTTGTGTTACATTTTCTTTATGCTCTTTATATTTTTGCTTTGCCATTTTGCTATTTATGCTCTGTTGTTATTAGTTTCGATCTAAACATGAATTTGCTTATACTTGTTTTGCTTCTTAGGATCATAGTGCCATTAAAGCAGTTGCGATTGGAAGTGATGGCATTGACAATAGACCCAATAAAGAAGACAGCAGACCCAGCAAAATTATTGTTAATTTTTAGATTACTTTTGTTGATTTTCAAAATTATATTGCTATTAATTTTATAAATATTGTTGTTTCTAGATTTTTTTTGTTAAACCATCTAAATTATTGTTGTTTTTAGGTTGGTTTTGTTGATTTGGGGAACTATAATTTTTATAATGTTATTAATTTTAGTTCTTTTGGTTGTAATTTAATGGATTATTACTCTATAAATTTTGTTATTTGAATATGGATGGCAAAATATTAAAAATTATATTTATATTATCGAGTCGAGCCGAGCTTGAGTTCTATAAACAAAACTCGATTGAGTTTGAGTCGATTTTCAAGCTCAAATTTTTGAATAGAGTTGAGCCTACCATTGTGTCAACTCGACTCGGCTCGATTACACCCCTAGTTTAGCACACTCTAAAGGACTCTATTCTGTATTCATACTTCTTTTCTCTAATATAGTTTTCATCATTAGACTTCTTTGGGGATTGTTGAATTTCGTGTATCAATACACTAATAACCAAATTGCTATCTTTTAAAATAAAAATAGGAGTAAATGAGCTCTTTATTCTATCCCCTTACATTAAAACTTAAGAGGTAGTTTACCTTCTGATTGTCTAACTCTAGGTATGTTTTATATGAGATTACTAAATTTATGCGATCTAGAAACATTTAGTTAGTGTATATGTTGGTTTTAAAGTCATAACCTACCCTCCAAAGCCTTCTTTTTCTGAGAAAGTGTTAAGCTTAACCGCAATTCAGCCTAAAGCAAATATTTGCATGGGAAGTATTTTGCCTATAAAAATCTTGAGATAGATGAATTTAGATCAACCTCTATTCTTGTTTGCCCAACAAAGCTAAATTAAATTCATAAACTCGGTAAAAATTGAGACCTCTTATATTAGAAACATTATCAACCTGAACTTAAAGTTATTCGTTATTTTTAATCTCATCACAAAGGGATATAAGTAGGATAAAAACATTCATTAATAGGAAGATAATGCTTACACAATTGATTTTAAGGACACTTCTTTACCAACTCTACTAAGGAATCTTTCTCATCGTCCTTAAATATGCTTCCAAACTCTATCTTTTTATGTAAGAGAAATTGTCTCTCTTATTACATTCCATTAAGGATGGAACTCCTAAATAATCTTTATTTTTTTGCTATCCTCCAACACAAATAAAAATTTGTAAATTTCCAGCTCATAATCTATATTAACATTAAAGTTGAAAGTTATTGTTGACTTATAAAAACTAATTACTTATTGTGGATATCCAAAATTCAACGGCCCCTTAAACGGTCCAGTGATGAAAATCATTCAATAAAAAATGAATGAAAACAGTAGTGAGGGCCTCGAGAGCACACTTTAATCATTCAAAAATCTCAAAAAATGAGCTATTTCAACCTCTAAACCTATAAAGTTTTAAATTTTATGTTCAATGGTAGTTCAAAAACCCTAAAAAAGGACCATAAAAATTAGAAGTGCTCTAAAGGACTAACCTTGGAGTGTGTGCGGGACTATGTCCTTGGGCGACCGACCTAAGGGCATGTGCCTTTGTTCAATGGTGTGCACCCTTGACCTTTATGGGCATGCACCCATAAGCAAGGGCACATGCCTTTTGTTCAGATCCTTACTCTTTAAATTGAGCCATTTGTTTAATTTTTTGGGGGGCATTTTTAAAAAAAATCTACTAACACACTACTAGATTAGAGACTTGGATAATCCATTTATACTAAAATCCATTTTCTTTTTCTTTTTTAGTTTAATTTTAGATCCTTTTGAACCAAATCTTACTTCCATCTTTGTCTCTAAGAGGTAAAACTTGCATTTTCATACTATTTTTACAATCTTTTGGCAATGATAGACTAAAATTCTTCTTTTGAGACTTTAATAGTCTTTTTTGTAGTTTACCATTTTAAAGAATTGATAGACCCACCAAGCAACATATGAAGTTTCCATTCGCAGTAATTTCTCCTTCTTCAATGATCAATCCATCCTCCTCATTATCGAGAGAGAGATATGCTCACACGTTAATCATTGACTTCACCATCAGATCCTTTATTTTCTCTATAAAGAGACTAGAAGAAAAGTTACAAATGATACTGAAAATAAACTTATCTTAAATTAAGAAAAAACTAATTCGTAAGAGGACATGGCAAAACATAGTAATTTTCAAGAGTTCAATTTACTATAATTAAACACTAATATGTTGGTATATCTTTTTTATTGTTTGGATTTAGTTTCTTAATATTTGTTTTTTTGAAAAGAAAATTATCTAGATCATTTTTTTTAAATAATAATAAATAACACATTTCTAAATTTTTCTGATAATAAGTAAATGATACACATTTTTAAATATTTTTTATAATGATATTTTGTAAACTTTAAAATAACTTTTCTAAAAAATATTTTTTCTCTTTAATGTTTGCACTTTAAAATAATTTTAAAAATGAAATAAAATTTTCACTATAGGGTAGCTTTTCAAAGAGAAAATAAAATTTTCTATAAATAATTTTTATATTCTTCAATAATTTTAAAGAATAAAAACCTATTTTTAAGTGTTTAATATGTATTCTTATTAGAAAGATATAATATTAGAAATATTGGTACTAGATAGAGTAAGAGAAGTAGCAGCAATGGATAGTTGTGATGAATTTTAACTTTTTCAAATGGTCAAAGGTGATAATGAGGTAATGATGGATAGTAATTAAAAGAGTAGAAGCGCATAAAAAGTTGTTACAATACTTTGTGTTTATGGTGATGAAAATGATGAGGATAATGAAGAAGGTGTAGTTTTTTTAGTTTAGTTTTTTAATTAAAAAATTAATTTTTTTAATATACACATTGAAGAGAAAATTTAACATGTATTCATAAATTCATTAATAAAGTATTTAATTCATATCATGACTGAGCAATCTTCATCCCATTAAAAAAAAATCTCAACTGCTTCTTTTCTCTCATTTTTTCTGCTTTGTTTGTCATAAAAAATTTTCATTCTGGCCACCATCGATCATCTCTTAAATCAATGTTGGTCTCTTATTATTTCTTTCTATTTTATTCGCTTTATTTCGTTTCTTTGTATTCAATGAATCCAAATCAATAATCTATTCATTTTTTTTTGTTGGAATTTTAAATCTTCTTATATGAAATTAATACCCTTTATGGAATTTAGATCCTTTGTAGCACCCTCCAAATACCGCATATACATATCCCTACATTATTAAAACAATACATGAATAATTAAAAATTTTCTTCAAAAGATAAGTTATATATAAAAGTATAAGTTTGTACCATATACATAACTTTACATATGTATTTAAAAACAAGATAGTCTTATTACAAAATTCCAAATGCCGAAATGCTTAATGCTCATGTGGATGGAGATATCCACACCAAACACGCTGTTGACCCACCTGCGCTTACAACAAGAACACACTCCAAGCTTTATACTAAAACAACACCTCAAGTTAGGCTATCTATTACCTGAAAACCACAATTGCAAAGTAATGAGCTTGCAACTTAATAAGCAATTATTAAGATAAGCATACATATAGTTCTTCTCAAGAACTAAATAAGGAATATATATATATATATATATATATATATAACTTGCTACACATCAAACTGTAAGAATATAGCATAGTCATTAAGGTAATCTCATGTTTAAAGTTCACAGGACTGCATTGGAATGAAGTTCGGTGCTTAAACACTCAAAAGAAATCAAAAGGCATGCCAACTTGGGCTGGCGTGCCAACTTGGCCTTGCATGCCAAGTCGTGACAGTCAGCTCGGGTGCTAACTCATGCCCTGGTATCGACTCATGCCATTTCACCCGAGTCAGGCCAAAACTCATGCCGAGTCGGCACAGAGGCACCTTGTGCCGACTTTCACTCGACTCGACACGGTGTGCCGAGTCATCATGCCCTTTAGGCATTCTTTCCTTGCACCCTTACATATTCTGACCCCTATATGCGGACATTTCACACGACCGTAATTTAAAAACCACTTGGTTGTGTCCAAACCTATGCAACATGCAGAACCATAAAAATATATTCAAACACCAAACCTCAATTGTTGATGTTATAAATACATCAATTCATAACATTCCAAGCAATCCATAAACATAATCCTCACATTCAACATATATACAAATATGGTGCGACAATGCATGTTTATGCAAGTTAGTATTCGGCCGGAGTTCTCAACACACGTTCACACGTTTCACACAAAGCTCACTTTTTCTTTTTCATAATTTTCATTTACAAGTGGCCATTCCTCAAACTCTCTGCCTAGCTCAGTCTCAGATCTCACACATATATATAAACCTCACACGAATGGCCACATCTGAGATTCTCTGTCCAGCTCAGTTTCAGTTCCAAATTCAGTGGAGGCTCTCTACCCAACTCAGTCTCAGTTTCATATTCAGTGGAGGCTCTCTGCCCAGCTCAGTCTCCACTATCACACATTTTTCTCACATTCCTCACATCAATCGTTATACATATATTTTCATCACTCTCACAACATTATTTATATCACCATACCACATCAAGTGGCTTGCACACATGTGTCAATGTTCACAATTCATCACAATATATTCTTATATTCATAACATCAACATATATAATTATAAACGGAGAACATAATGTTCATATACCAAAAATATACCACAAGTATACCAAAATTATGGAT
The DNA here is from genome assembly GCA_949673435.1 of Macaranga tanarius. Lineage (NCBI taxonomy): Eukaryota > Viridiplantae > Streptophyta > Magnoliopsida > Malpighiales > Euphorbiaceae > Macaranga > Macaranga tanarius. The sequence continues at coordinate 1,022 of CATIWO010120001.1, read as the reverse complement.
TATAAACTGAAAATATACTAAAAATAACTAACTATATACCATATATATATTATTATTGCCACCATGAATGGCATACACTAACCAAATATAGTCAAATAACTATAGTCACTTAAAAATCACTATATATGTATATTCTATTAACAATTACTTATCAAAATGCTTCAACTCCTTCTTAAGGAAAAACTCTCTCTATTGACTAGGGTCTCCTCTACCTCTTTCAACTCCTACACACATTGATTTACCAAATTCAATAAGCAAGCATTACGATTTACCCTAAATTCACAAAGTGAAATTAAATGCCCAAAGTTCAATATGATCTAAATATGCACATATAAGTCCAATAACTCCAAATTACTACTGAAGCTAGGGTTATATGTCTACTTCCAATTTCAATTAGAATCATTCAATTCGGACATGTACGAAATTAATTATGAATTTTAGAATCCATTCTGGCAAAACAGAGCATCAATATGAGCAGTACAATGTCCGGCCCTAATTGACCTACTTAACAACAAAATCAGTCCAAACTCAAAACATAGAAAATGTAGAGGACTCTCTGAAGTTTCCAGGAAGTCTAGCCATGCTTAAATCATAGCTCTATAGCTCTAATTATGGCAAAATCAATGGGACTAAAACATAGAGAAATAGGACCCAAAATTCCCAAAATCAAAACTCAACTAAATTCAATCCAAAAACACAAATAGAACTTACCAACTAAGATCCAATTGAATAAAAAACCCTCTAATGCCTCCCAAAGCTATGGATTGATCACTTGAACAAGATCATAAACTCTCCAAAAATCATTCAAGAATTCACTCTCTTCTTCCTCCTAATTCTCTACACCAACACACATACATATACACACTCATATAAGCCACCAATAAAAAAAATGCCAACTGCCCCCTCCAAAGTCTCCCCTAATAATTACATATTATCACTCAACATCTATTAATAAATAAAAACAAAAATATATATATATATATATATATATATATATATATATATATATATATATATATCAC
>CATIWO010119982.1:0-17208 GCA_949673435.1 Macaranga tanarius | reverse complement strand
CAATCTAGTACCTAATGCCTCTTGTAAGCTTCCCCAAAAATGTGATGTAAACCTTGGATCTCGGTCCGACACAATAGACAATGGCACTCCATGTAATCTCACTATCTCGGCGACATATAAGGATGCTAATTTGTCTAACGAATCCGTTTGTTGTATCGGTAAAAAGTGTGCGGATTTGGTAAGTCGATCGACTATCACCCAAACCGCGTCATGTTTTTGAAAAGTTCTTGGCAACCCAATCACAAAGTCCATCGTTATCCGTTCCCATTTCCATTCTGGTATCTTCAATGATTGTAATTTTCCTGCCGGTGCTTGATGCTCAGGTTTTACTTATTGACAGGTCAAACACTTTGATCCAAATGAATATATCATTGCCATGGGGATAAATATACAATGTCTATATACACATGAATGGCCATAGGGCACATCTATACTAAGACTTCTAACGTCTATATATATTTATATTAATCCAATAAAAAATCAAATATAATTTTTTGAAAATTCATAAATTTTATTTCATATTTTTACACTTAATTTAATTTATTTTTTTCCTATTAGCATCGTATATAGCTATAATTAAAATAATATGTAAATTACATAACTTTTTTTAAGAATACTAATTGATAAAAGAAAACATTAAAAAAGTGTAAGTGCAATATGAAATTGATAAAGAAATTAACAAATTTATCAATATTATAACTTGATTTTATTTATAAGATGTTAATGTCAATTTATCAAATTTATAATTTACAAATGTGTATGTGTTAGAAGACTAGTCACTATTAATACTTTAAATTTTATTAAAATAGAGGAACAAAACTGTTCATTTTTATAAAATAAAAGGACTAAAATGTTTCGTTTAATAAAAACTAATGGAAAAATTGAATGCAAGGATTAAAGTGTTAACAAAATAAACATTGAGGGATAAAAAATTTGATTTTCAAATAAGGGGGGGAGAGAGAATGTGAATTATGTTAAACCTCAAGAGAAAAAATGTAATTCGCCCAAATTTTAATAGCTATTAGTCAAAAAATTTAACTAATTCTTGAAACACAAATTTAAGATTATAAAATTTAAAATTAATGTGAAAAGGAAAATTTGGAAAGTTAATAATATGTATTGATATGCTTCTTTCTCATAGATTTGTATTCAATCACATTAAACTCTTAATGTTGTATTTTAATAATTAGATTTTTTCATATTATTTAATTTATTTCATAATTTAATTTAAAAAAATTATACAAAATTAATTTTTAAATATATTACATTATTAAGTAATTTAGGGTATTTTGAAAAAAAATAAAAAATTTTATATTATCATATGTCATGGAATATTGGGTAGTATCTTTTAATGATTTTATTAAAGGTAAAAAAAAGTATTGAGCAAATTAAATATCAAAAATTATATTATTAAATTTTTTAAAAGAAGGAGAATATGTGTTTGTTTGGTTAAATGAGAGGAGGGTCATAATAATTTGACCAAATTTTTAACATTCTCTACTCACATATCCAAATCAGTTATAATTACACTTTTTCAGAGAATTTCAAATTGAATTTGCATATGAAAATCTATTGGGTATTTGATAGCATAAGAAGGGGAAATGCATTTATTGATATTTTTATTTAAGAATTTGCTTATGTGATCAACATACCCAAAAAAGATAAAGACCAAACCATGGGGTCTTCAGGGAAATATATATAACAGAGCCAAATTAAGCTTATTTTCTACTTTAAACTATTCAAAATTCATTTTTGATGGTGAACAATAGTAAAGTTCTGAATTGAACAGTGAGAGGTATTGGTATAGTAGTAAGTCCCGTTTTCTTGTTCAATCCAAAGTTTTAATGTTCTAATTTTCAAAATGAATTTAGAAAATATTTTCTATAGAAATCAATCTTTTTCAAACTCTTATACTTCTGGCTCAACATAGTCCAAACGGGTAGTTAGTTCTGACGAACTGATTATCGAAAATTTTTTCAAATATATTGATGACTGGGAAATTCCTAGGATTCAGAAAAAACAGATTTATGAATCTTCCAAACTCCCTTTTCAGAAAAGTGATTTTATAATCAAAACAGAAGAAATGGACATACAAATTTCCAAACCTTTTGAAGAAATCCAACTTCTTTCTTCAAAATCTTTACAAAACATAAAGAATGCTCTTATAAATATATACACACAGGCCTTGTTCAGGTAGGAATAAAATCTCTTACTAGGAAAGGTCTAGATACATCGATTTTAGTAGTCCTAAGAGATGCTAAGTTCGTAAACTTCTCTGATTCTTTGTTAGGAATGGTGGAATCTAGTTTTAATAAAGGACCAGTAAGTTTCAACTGCTATCCAAATATAACAGTCTCTTTAAATGATAAAAATATTTTAAAGAGCATTGTTTTATAAATCAAAACTCATAATTATAAAATCTTTCTGGGTCCATTCCAATTACATTAATATTTAGAGTTCATTATAAAGCAATGGTTTCTGCTTTTGTAACTAAATACCTCAAATACTCTCCAAAAGGTGAAACCATCATTCTCCAAACAGATTGATCCAAATCTAATGCTGTCATACCCAGAACCATTCAGTGGAAAGATGTTACCTTACCTGAAGAATGGATCTTAGAAGGAGCCACTCAACCTCAGTCACTAAAAAGACCTGAGCCAAACACAAACCTGAGAAATGTTACCCAGTTCATGGATGGAAGAGTTAAACTGTCTTTTGATAGAAGATCAATCAGTTCACGATTTTCTGACGAAGTCTCTACCTCTTCAACAATCGACTTGGGGAGAACCTCACAACTTCCTTCAGTCATCTATGCTCGTGCTCCTTATTCAAATGAGCAACAGATCCAAACACGTGTTCAGCTAAGGTTCTCAACTTCTGAAATACCTAGCTCCTCACTATAAAATATTGACTATCAGACATCCATACCAAGACCTGTCTATGATAGCTAAAATCTAAACACAGAAGAAGATGAAATACCTTCAGCCCCTTCTTCTCCGACACCTTCTGCCATAACCCAAAATATTACAACATAAATCAGTGTTTTGGAAAAAGAATTTTAAATTGATAAAACTCTTCTTCAAAATAATTTTTATTCTAAAAAGAATGAGTCAAAAAGAATTTGGTTCTTTTCAAACTTCTTGGAAATCAAAGATGAGATTCAGAAAAAATATTACAAATTTTGTAATGAATACAGAGTTCAAATTAAGTTTTTTAATTGGTTTGAAACATTTTATACACATCAAAATAAAATTGCATATCCTTTCAAAAAATTAAAGAAATCAAACAAGACTATTAATCCAGTTACGGTGAGAAATAAAAATCCTAAATGGAAGGTAAATGATTAGATAGTCCAATCTGAACACCCACCATTGAGGAACATTATCTTTTCTCATAGTAATTCAGAAATTCCAGCAGCTTCATTCAAACTTTCTTAAGATAATGATGATTCAAAGAATTTGAAATACCTTATTTTGCAAAATAATTTTTCAAACATTCATCTTTAAATGATTGGAAAACAGTTAACCAGAATTGAAACTCAAATTCAACAACCAACTGTTTTACATCATTCTGCTCCTAAGTCTTCTGAGTCTGTCAAAATTTCAGAATAGAAACTTAAAAATCCTATTTTTAAAGCATTTCAAATTTTAAAACAGAGCCAACAACAACTTCAAACAAGTAAACTTGAATTTATACAGGCAATTCGTGATCAACTGAGTAGAATTGAACGAGCTTCCAACTCAGCTGATACTTCTCAAGTTGTTCCTGAAACTCCTCCTTCAAGGAATATCAGTGTTATTGATATCACTGATAACTCTTCTGAAGAAGAGAGTCAAAATAGTTTTCAAACTGAAACTGGTTTTCAAAGCCAAAATGATTTTCAAACTAGTTTTCAAAATCAGAATAACCAGCCAAGTCAACCTCGTATCAATATGTTGGATTGGTCAATTATTACGAGAAGTGTGGCGATGGCACCTGACATTATCAGATAACCTGATGTCTATCCACAATCTCGTTTTAATGCTTCATCTTTTTATGAATAGAACCTAGATGGTATAAGTGAATACCAAGTGTTAAGTCTCCTACAATAATAACAATAGTAGTAAATGCCTATAAGACCCAAACTGGTAGTATGGATAAGGCCATTGCTGAACTCCTAATTACTGGTTTCTCGGGTCAACTCAAGGGTTGGTGGGATTATCATTTGAACCCTGAGCAACAAACATAAATTTTAAATGCTATTCAAACTTTTGAAGATGGCACTCCTTTTCTTGATGATCTCGGTAACCCAGTCCAGGATGTTGTATCTACCTTAATTTTAACAATTTCTTTATATTTTATCAGAGATCCAAGCCATCTCAAAGACAAAAATGCTGAGCTTCTTAGCAACCTTCGTTGCAGAAAACTTAGTGATTTTTAAACTTATAAAAATATATTTTTGACTAGAATCATGCTTCGTGAAGATTCTAATCAGCCATTCTGGAAGGAAAAGTTCATTGCAGGTTTACCTAAAATATCAGGTGAAAAGGTTTAGAATACCATAAGAGCTTCTCATGGTAATCAGATACCTTATAATCAATTTACTTATAGTGAATTGATTAGCCTGACCCAAAATAAAGGGCTTAAGATCTATTAGGATCTAAAGTTTTAAAAACAACTTAAGTGGGAACTTAAGAAAATAAAACAGGGAGTTGAATCTTTCTGTAAACAATTTGATTTTTAAAATCCAATTGAATCAAAATCCTATAATGGTAAATGTACAATAAAACCTTACAGAAAATTCAAGAAATTAAAATTTCGCAAACATAAGAAATCTTACAAGTCTTATAAACCTGAAAAAGACGATTATTATAAAAAATGTTCTTCTTCCAATAAGACTTATAAGAAATCTTCCAAACCTTACAGGAAATCCTCCAAATAAAATCTTAAGGATATTACCTATTATAAGTATGGCAAAAAGGGTCACACTACAAAATTCTGTCGGGTTAACACTCGATTCCATGAACTAGGATTAAAGGGTGAAGTTTTTCAAAAAATATTTGCTCTTTTAATTGAATCCTCTTATTCTAGTTTCTCAAAAGTTTCTTCTGGGGATGATCGTCCTCTTCAAATTGATAAAATTACTACTTTATCAATGTCTGAATAAGACTCCTCTGACTCTGACAAACCTCCAAAACATATTAATATGCTTACCAAAGATCAAAAAACCCTCTTTAAAACAATCAAGCATATTAGTAATTCAAAACTTCAAAAAATATTTCTTCATAAAATCCTGAAATCTTTAAAAGACAAACCTGTTGAAACTCCTGCTTCTTTTATTTTACCTTCAACTTCTAAAAATAGTTACAATTTAACAACTATTCTTGAAAAAGGTAAAAAGACCAAAACTCATATTGGTACTCTTCAGGATCTTCAGAAAGAAGTAAAAAACATTAAGTCTGAATTAAAGGAATTTAAAATCAAACAATAAAGAGACTCTAAAATTATTCAATCTCTTATTTCCAAACAAAAAAATGTTTCAAGTTCTGATTCAGAAGACTTTGACGGTCCTTCTGAACCACCAAACATGCAATGCCTGAAAAAAGTTCCAGAAAATTGTATCAATGTTTTAAGAAAAATTACTTTTCGAAAATATTTGATTCAAATAAAAATCATTTTCTTAAATGATTTTGAACTGTAAATAATTGCATTATTTAATACTGGTGTTGATTTAAGTTGTATAAGGTATGATTTGGTTCCAAAAAATTTTCACCAGAAAATCAAAGAAAAAATTGCAGCTGTAAATGATTCTGAATTGACTATTGGTGGTAAAGTTGAAGCCTCAGTGGTTACAGGAAATGTTGCACTCAGGAATTTATTCATTCTTGCAAAAGATTTACGTTTAATGGTTATTTTAGGGACTCCTTTTATAAATTTAATTACTCTCTATAAAGTCAATGAATAAGGTATTTATTTTAAAGCAAGAAATGAAAAATTGGGTTTTCCTTTTGTTGAGAAGCCCAAAAAGAGAAATTTAAATTTGATTAAAGCTCATTCTATTTATGATTTCAGAATAAATGCTTTAATTAAAGTTAAACAAATACATCTAATGCATTTAAAGCAAGATATCAATCTCCAAAGAATTCAGAACCAACTTCAAAAGGATTCTATTAAATCAAAAATCCAGTTTTTTCAACATAAAATTGAAAAAGAAATTTTTTCTGAACTTCCTTATGCCTTCTGGGATAGAATGCAACATGTCGTTGATCTGCCTTACAAAAATGATTTTGATAAACGTCAGATTCCTACCAAAGCTTGACCAATTCAAATGAATAAAATCCTAGAAAAATATTGTAGGGAAGAAATTCAAGATTTAGAGTCAAAAAGTCTGATTTTAAAATCTCGATCACCTTGTTCTTGTGCTGCTTTCTATATCAATAAAAATAGTGAAATAGAAAGAGGTACTCCCAGACTTGTGATCAATTATAAACCTTTGAATACTGCTTTGAAATGGATTCGATATTCAATTCCAAACAAAAAAGATTTGCTTTAAAGACTTCATTCTGCTTTGATTTTTTCTAAGTTTGACATAAAATCTGGTTTTTGGCAAATTCAAATACATTCTAAAGATCGATATAAAACTACTTTTACAGTCCCTTTTGGACAGTATGAGTAGAATGTTATACCTTTTGGTTTGAAAAATGCTCCTTCTGAATTTCAAAGAATCATGAACGACATTTTTAATCCATATTCAAACTTTTGTGTTATTTACATTGACGATGTTTTAATATTTTCAAACTCGATTAAACAACATTTCAAACATCTGCAAACCTTTTTCAATGTGATCAAGAAAATAGTTTAGTAGTTTCAAAATCAAATATTTCACTCTTCCAAACTAGATTTTTTGGGTCATTACATTACTCATGGAACTATAACTCTAATTAAAAGATCTCTTGCATTTGTATCCAAATTTTCAAACAAAATTTTGGACAAAACTCAATTGCAAAGATTTTTAAGAAGTCTGAACTATGTTTTAGATTTCTATCCAAACATCAATTGTTTGCAAAGCCATTGCATGATAGACTAAAAAAGCATCCAGTTGCATGGTTTGATCATCACACTGACATTGTTAGACAAATCAAAAAACAAGTTTTAGAAATTTCATATCTGCATATCACTAATCTATTGGCTTTCAAAATTATAGAAATTGATGCATCAGATTTGAGATATGGGGGAATTTTAAAACAAGTTCAAAATAGGCAGGAATGCATAGTCCAATTTACATCTGCATATTGGAATGACTATCAAAAGAATTAATCCATAATTAAAAAGGAAATTCTTTCGATTGTTTTATATATTTTCAAATTTCAAAGTGATCTTTTGAATAAAAAATTTCTTTTAAGAATTGATTGCAAATCAGCAAAAGAAGTTTTACAAAAAGATGTTCAAAATATTACTTCCAAACAAATATTTGCCCGATGGTAAGCCATCCTTTCAATATTTGATTTTGAAATTGAATATATAAAAGGAGATATAAATTCAGTTCCTGACTTTCTGATGAGGTAATTCCTACAAAACAGGTCCTAATGCCTAGGAAGAAAAAGGAAGATAAGGGCAAAGGCCCTGCAAATACTGGTGAAGAAAAAGCCCAAACACTAAAATAAATACTGGCCTAAAAATCCCAAACACTAGCCCATTCTACGACTTAAAAACTTTTTAAACCTTCATCAGCCCAGCCTATCAAATCCTGGATGGACATGGTCCAAGAAGAAGAAGATGTTGAGGCCCACAAACAGGCCCAGATTCAAACATGGGTCGAACAACTGACCCAATCTCTAGAGCTCTTCCAGGCTCTTCAATCAATGTCGTAAGCCTCACAGCAGTCTCCGGCTCAAACAGCTTCAGCCCAAACCTCTTCTGATACCCAATCCTCCAAATGAGCGGGAAAAGGTAAAGAAGTTTTAAAAATTCCAAAGATGGAGATTTCTATAAAAAAAAACCCATATCAAATGATTTCCAAACCAGTTTCTTCTCAAATCGTTTTAAAAAAATAAGTTTTGAGATTAAAATCTGAGTATTTGGAAAAAATACATTTTCAAAACATTCTGACCATAGAGGATGGATTTTGTGATAAAAAACCCTCCAAGGCAGTTTCAAACTGTTTTCAAAAAATTGGTTTTATAAACCTTGGGATTTGTCAAAACCTCAAAGTTTTTATCAAGCCATTTTAGAAACTACTGGCTTTGCCAAATTCAAACATCTTAAAAAATATGATAAAACCCTCATCCCTCATACTCAACTTGTACTATCTAAAAAATCATTCACCCAACAGAATGGGGTTCTGAATTACACAGGTCCAAACCTTTTCCTCCAAGCCTTGATATCCGAGTTACCCATTGTCAATTTTTTAACTACTAGGACTATAAACAGGCCTGGTTCAATACATTCTTTATCTAAAATGACAGTTGCAACCATTCCTAGCTATTCTTTTTTGATAGAGAATTTCAAACCTCTAAAATTCTCTCTTGGTTCATTCAATGGTGGACTTACTTTGGGAACATTCCTGAAACACTCATTCCAAACGTCAAACCCTGTTTTGACCTCTTCAAACAACACTACCAACCTTCAAAAAATGAAAAAAGATTTAATTATTTTCTTATTTTTTTCACGAAGTTCTTTCTACTCTGGGTGTGTGTGTGGTATTTCAGTTACAGCATGCAACAGGATGGTCAAACAATCCTCACTAGAAGATATAAAGTCAAATGGTGAGATGCTTTCCTATACAAAGAGAAAATCACTCTACAAAAGGTCAACAACTGGCTAGTCAAGCACAACTTGCTTCCATGCCTAAAGGAGACCATAATTTTCCTAGCACAGAAGTCATTTGTAATGCCAAAACTAGCTAACGCTCAAACTGAAGAAGAATTCTACCAGACAATTCAACAGCTTCTGGATAACAGAACTTCCTCTTCCAAATAAGGATCCTCTAAGCCTGAAGACTCTTGCAGTAGTTCAAGTTTTTCTAAGCCCATCATTGACTTAGGAGACGACTACTTTGGCAACAGCAGATTCTAGTATCTTGTATTTAGTATTTAATATTTTATTTTGTATTTGTTTTTTGTATCAGTTGTATTTACTTATAGCAATTGTAAATATAAAAAAAAATTAAAAGGCAAAAGCCTGCAGACTCGAAATAATTTTATCTGCCTTTTTACCAATCTCCAGCTCGCCCATGTGAAGGACTCTCCAGCTCTCTCCATGTGAAGCTAGGCCCCTCTCCATGTACAGCTCATCAATCAGTCTGCTACCACTAATTGCGGGCTCACCTTTTTACCAATCTCCAGCTCGCCCATGTGAAGGACTCTCCAGCTCTCCCCATGTGAAGCTAGGCCCCTCTCCATGTACATCTCATCAATCAGTCTGCTACCACCAATTGCGGGCTCAAAAGTCTTCATCAGCATGATGGCCAGCCTGTCTTCTGAGTCTAACTCTAATGCTCGGCTATAAGAAGACCCTCATGCCATCAGAAGAAGGAGGTTACAAAACATAGAGAGAAATAGATTAAAGAAAACTCTGTTCTTTCTTTCTGTAATCAAACATTTGTACTGAGTGATTGTAAGAAAATCTTTTTGTTTCCTTTCACCTGTAACACTTGTAACCGTCGACAAAATTTGTATCCAATATTTTGATATATAAAAAGTGGTATTAAATTTTGTTTTCAAACTTTGTTTAATTTATTTTCTGCAAATTTAAGTATGCTCTGTGTTTGCCTCTAGTGGGATATTGCACATCATAAAACTGTACTGCTTTTATGCTGTAATCATTCTTCTTCTACTCCTTTCTGTGTATAGTTACCTGTCTAGACATCCTCTGGGCTATACACCATTTTTGTTCTGAATGGTACCTGTCTGGAGCATTCCTCTGGGCCGTTCCTACTTTTAATTTTCTTGACAGGGTACTTCGTGATCATGTATTTATATCTGCATTCATCATGCATATAAACAAACAAACTTTTAATTTAAATAGTAATTGTTTCAACTGTACATTTCTGTGCACAAATTGTTTTAATCTCAACAGTACTTGTTTTTACTATTCAAACGATTTTACATACCTACCCTCTTATTGTGGATACCAGTCTCGTGACCTTTATGTTCTGGTCGGTTTAACTAAACAATAAGGTAGGCTGTATAAAATCTTCATCTTTTCTGCATTGCTTTATATATATATATATATATATATCAAAGGAATTAATGAATTGACCAAAAAAAATTACTGAAACATTAAGAAAAAGTCGTTGATTATCTCTTTTTTTTTTTTTTTTGTCTGGAAGGGGAGAGGTGGTAGGAGAATTCGAACCCTTCTTCATTTTGATGCTCATCCCGTGGTTGGAATTTAACCATCCTTCACTTTGATTATCTTTTATGTATTATTAAAGTGAGAGAGTTTAATAAATTTTCTGCAACTGATGTCATTTAATATTTTCTAGAAGACATAAAGTTATTAAAATAATGAGTTCAACAGAAAGATATTAAAATAATAAAATCAAAGGAATTAATCAGATATCATAATAAATTTTAAAAAGAACTGTTCTTATATCATTTATTTATTTATGCATTATTAAAGAGGGAAAGTTCAATGAATTTTATACATATCATTATGTTGGTGAACTTTCTATAATACATAAAAATATAAAAATAAGAATTCTTTAATTTTCTGAGAAACTGCCACCTGTTTGTTTTAAACTAATGATGTACAATGACAGAAGATACTCTTTATTAAAACTAACGATTATTTTCAATGAATAACGATAAGTGTCTCCTACATAGACGGATTTTGGTGTCTCTCTAAGAGACACTTTTACTAAAATGCCCATACCGTTTTTTTTAATTATAAAAATCTAAAACCTAAAATGAAAATGGGTGAACCTGTCGTGTCATGCTTTAAGAACCCATATATTATAATTTATTTATTTTTTTATTTTTTTATAAATTAAAAAAAAATCAAAGACATTTCGGTAAAAATATTATTTAGAGAGACACCAAAATCCATCTATCTAAGAGATACCAATCATTTTCCATTTTCAATACAACATACTAACTCATACATACACATAAAAACTATATAAACCCGTAGGATGACATGTATCAGAACTAAAAGAAACACGTATACCACAGTCTTATATTTTATTTTTATTTTTAAAAAGAATCATACTATATATCCCTAGTAGCGTTATATACAATTTCATTATTAATCATATGAATAATATTTTTACCAAAAAATGTTATTAAATTTTTTTTTTTGCCTCCCACAATATAGGGGAGTATTTCAATAAATCATGGTGAATCATAATGTTATGAGTCGCAACATTTATCTTTATCTTAAAAAACACATTCCATTCTGTTTACTTTTAATTCTTTTGGTATTCAAATATTTTACCATATTATAATTCTATATTTTTATTTTCTACCACATTGAGTCCTTACTAAACAGAACGAAATAATAATAATTAAAAAAATATTTAATTTAGTTTTTATAATTTTAAAATTTTTATTAAATTTTATTTTTAACTAATTAAATCTTTAAAATTACTAAAAAAATTCAAATATATATATATATATTTGAGATATAGGTAATTTATTTTTAATGAATTTATAATATAAAAAAATGTATATACTTTTACAATTTCATGAACCTTGAACTCGCAGTTTGTAGATCAAAACTAACTATTTATAAATTAGGATCAGACATAAAAAAAAAAAAAAAAGAAAGAGATAATGCCTACAAAATTTTGAAATTTAAAACACTATTTTTTAAACTTTTATTGTAAAAGTTTTTACATTAATTTTTTGTTAGTGAAGAATAAAAATTTTATCTTCTAAAAAAAGTATAATTAAGGAAATTCATAGTTAATATGAAAACATAAAAATCACAATTTGCATGTATTTTATTATGTGTTTCAGTCCTCACTCATTTTGATAATATTAATTTTTTTAGTATTTACCAAAATTGTTAATACCAGCTATTATAAATTTGATTGAAAAAAATAATAATAAATTAAGGAAAGTGAACAAAATCAAATTTTTTTAATGAATCAAATTTAGTTAAGTTGAATCATTAATACAAATAAAATTTATAACAACGAGGCTTGTCAATAAATATGAAGTTTATTATCACCAATGTTTCCTCACAACAAACAATATGAAAATCAATTCACCATCTTCAATCATGGTATGGAGTAACAGCTATAGGACAATTCTTGCAAGGGCCATGGCTATGGTGGCAATTGCAGAAATTTCCATTTGGAATATGAAATAAATGGTTTATGTAAAATCTATTTTAAATGATTACAACATTCGTGAAAGCCACTACTAACCAACCTAAGGGCTAACCACCACCAAATCTTCCAACCGTAATTTTACTGAACTATCAAAACTAAAGAATATGCCAACACAACAAACTTCTTTTGCTGTGCTATACATATTATTTCCTGTAGTTTTTGCTTGATACCTTACTACATCTTCCTCTTTGTTGTGCATTTAATCATACCTTACTAAATTTTATTTGTTGTGCATTTAACCAATTAGATCGATGAAGAAAAATATAGATGAATTATTGCAGTATTCTCCAGGTGATATATATCTTACTGTTAATCAACAACGATTGTGGCCAATGAATTCTATATGTGAAATTATTATGCATCCAATAGAAATTAAATGATTTAACCTTTTTATTAATGATAAAATAAAAACTGATAAATTATATATTATTCAATTTTGTGCATGCAATTTTTATTTGGGACATTTTTATGTACTCTACCAACATATATTTTAGATATTTTACCTTGATTAATAAAATGTGAATGTATTTTTATATTATAAAATTGGCGAATAACTGTAGGCAATAGTTTTTCTTTCTTTAGTAGGAATGATCACTTTTCATTTATAATTTTAAAATAAAATTGTAAATTTCATTTTAGAAAAAGAAATTTGAAAAATAAGAAAAAATAAGTTATTTTATTAAAAAATGTATAATCTTTCCAATAAAATATATAAAGTAGTCAATTGGTAATTTTTCTTTAAAGACATTTAGATGTGTAGAGTTCGCATTCTATCGTATAAATTTAAAGGAATAACTGTCTCATATTATGCAGTCTATAAATAGGTTATATGGGTAATTTATTAGTAGATCATATGACCTCTTTGCTCACCAAAAAAAATATCAACTATAACTTTACTCTAAAGGCATTACACGGCTAAATTAGCCTGAAAATACCTAAAAACAATATTCTCCTAGAAATTACATAAAAAAATATAAAAAGAAAGGGAAATTAAAAGAGAAAAACCTGTGTTTTCAGTATTAGGCTATTAACAAATGCCATATCTCTTATAAAAATCAAAATAAACAAAAAGAAAAAATTAAAAGAATTACATGTAATTACAAATTGTTTGCACTTTATCTTTCTTGTGCCATCTGCTAGTCAAACTCCGACCTAAAAAAACTACAACATTCTCTTTCACTCAATCCCAGTAGTCAACCACTGTATTCATCTTCTTCATCATATTCATCATCATCTTCATCGTCATAATCATAAATGGTAATTCTTCTTCCATCCGGAAAAACTTCTCTCAATGCCTTGTGGACTATATCATTAAACCAGCCAAGGCAACCGCATTCTCTGCAACAAACGATATCTCTCAATCTTGTAAAAAACCCTTTATTGCCAGCTATAGGAGGAGTCGACATGGGCTGCAAGTAAGCCAAAGCAGCCTGTTTAACTAGTGGATTCTTGATGGGTATCTCGTTCCAGCTAGCGTTGTGTGTTGTTGGTGAAGTCGTTGATAGAGGTGAAGAAGAAGCAGCAGCTGGTAGGACGTCTTTTAAGCTTGTGTATGTTACTACTGACTTTACAGAGATCATCTCTATATCCGAAATCTGATGATTATGATTAACAGTGTTGTTGGCGAAGCCGTTGTGCAAGAGAAAACTCGAGTTCAATTCTACATTATTTGTACGATGATTTGGCTTTGTCGGGTTGTTTGCTTTGATTGATGTTGATGATGTTTCCATTGATAGTTTTTAGTTTGCATAGAAAAGAGAGGGAACTTAACTTGAGATGAGACCCAGAAGGAAAGAGATCAGAAAGATTCAATTTGGATTGTGATGATCGATGTTTGTATTATTATTATTATCAAAAGATGAATTTCAGTTACAGGACCAACTCTACAAGAGATTCACTCGCATAAGAAGTGTGTACAACGCACGATACAATAGGCAATAGACAGCTGGGAATTATATATATATATATAATAATTTCAAAATATGTATAATCTAGCTCATACATTAATCCTAATCCTTTCTTAATAACTAAATTAAAATTTTTTCACCCAAGATGATGTGGGTGAATTGACACGAGACTCTTCCAGCTTAATCAGAGTTCTCGAGTTCGAACACTAGCTTAAAGGCTAGTTAACATTATGAGTAATGTGACGTACGGTAAAATTTCCCTTATAATTTTTGTGAAAAAAAAATAGCACAAAAAAATTGACTATTGAAAACCATGGGCTTTGAAGATGATAAAATTAGATAATTACATGGACTAATAAAATAAAACAAGTTCATTTGAAGGTGAAATCGTTTACTTGTTTATAAGGTGTTATTGTTAAATAACTTTTTTGAGTTATAATTTTGCTCCTCTGATTACTAAATTATCAATAAATTTTTAATCTGTAATTAAATTACCAATAGATTTTCTATCCAACTCTGATTCTCTGAATTAGCAAAGTAAAATAAAAATGCAAACAACTCGACATTGATCCATTAAACTATTTAGTGAGGAATTTTTGTAAGTAAATATCACGTACGGTACTCTAATTTTGAGAAAAAAATTTTAAGAATATGGTGGGCTATTTTTTCCAACTTTAATTTGAGGCATGTTTCATTTATAACATTTTATTTTCATTTTCTTTTCATTAACAAATGAAGAACTAGCCGCCACAATTTGTTACTAATGGTGTGAAATTTTATTTTTTTTATTAATTTGTTAATATTTAATATTAATATTTAAAATTGTATGAATTGCAATCATATATTGTAACACTTTGATACTTTTTATTGCATTATACGAATTTATCTAATTTTATTTTGCAGATAATTATTTATTAAAATGGAGTCATTCTACTGTGCAAATATTTGCACTGGTACAAATGAAACTATTAGCCGTTAGATTAATTGTCATTTAATTGTAACCATTGATATATTTTACAGGTATTGATACACCAAAATAATCAATGATTGTAATTAAATAAAAACTAATATAACGGTTGTAATTTCATTTATACCAGTGTAAACATTTGTACTGTAGCAAAAGCCATTAAAATAAAGGTCAATTTGGCTTTTCAACTTTTCACTAAAAGTCAAAATAGCTCGTCTGCATTTTTTTCTTCAAATTTTAGCATTGAATTTTGCTATTATTAGCTCTAAAAAATTACACTTACCTCCTTATTTTTTTGACAGGTAAACAAAAGGGCCCTAAATATATATAAATACATTCCTAACATTTTACTTAATTAACGAATTAGTTTTTGTTTTAGTAAAAAAGTATTTTAACAAAAAAATAAAATTTTTAAATTATATTATACCTAAATGATTGAACTTGCTTCAGTATACCTCTTGATCAAATGGGTTGGATAGTTAACAAGTTTATTTAAAATAATGAACCATGAGATTTGCCAATTTTTCTCCAATTGATTTTGGATCATATCTCCAACACTCCCCTTTTGTCAAAAATATCACAATCCAAGCAATGTCCTAAGAAAAGCATGTCTTTAACTTGATAGAGTTTTTTGTGAAGATGTTTGCAACTTGAACTTGGGTGGAGATTTTTGTACTCCACTCGATTATAAATGCATTTCATATTTGACCTTTTAGTAATTTAAATCACATAATTATCCTTATTCTTAAATGATTCTTTTCCATATTTGACCTTTTAGTAATTTAAATGACATGATTATCCTTACTCTTAAATGATTCTTTTATTAGTTAATGCAACATTTTAATTTTTATGTGTTTAATTATTTTATGAATTTTTTTTTGAATGTGCAATATGTTTTGAGTCTTAAATATATATTTAAATTTTTATATTAAAAATATAAAAAATATAAAAAATAAAAATCATTAATACTTGCAAGGTATTATCTAAAAGTTTTTTTTTTTTTTTACAATCTTAGGCGTATATAGTAGATTTCATTATTAGTTATAAAATTTAATATGTTTTTAATTATTTGAATATGTATTTTAAAATTTACTTTAATGCAGCAAATTAATATTCAAAAATTTATTTATATTTTATATTTAATGTGTAAATTTAAATATATAATTTATTTTTTAAAAAATTAATTTTTAGAATATTAAATAAATAATTAGATAAACGATTATATTGATATTAGATTATAAAACAGAAATAAATATTATGTATTTATATGAATGAGTTTGATAATTATACAAGGTCATAAAATAAAATTTTTTACAAAAAATTAATACATTTTTACAAAGTAAAATAATTTAAAAAGTTAAAATTTTATAAAAAAAGTGTAATTAAATAGGATATTTCAAATATTTTAATTATTAAAGAGCTATTACAAGTAGATTAATCATGTCATTTGAATTAAAAAAAAATAAAAAAAAATTCAAACAGATAATTTATCAATAAAATTTTTATTTTTTTAATAAATTATTTGTTTGTATTTAAGATCTTTATATTTTTATAAATTACTTGTTTGAATTTTTTCACTTTTTTTATTTTTTAATTTATAATACCGTAGACGGCAGGGTTCAGCGCGCGCCCAAATGTTTGGTGACCACGACACTGTGCGGGCTCAGGGCCCACTAGGAGTACAACGTTGGGCCTTTTTAAAGGGCTTTGGTTGGAGAATGGAGTCGCCACCCGGATAAAACCCGGGACACACTTTACAGCAACTGGATTATACGGAGGAAGCCCAGCAGCCGTCCTCAGAGATTGGGTCCGGAAACTGGGTATGGGCTTTTAGCGGCCCACCCGACCTTGCAATCGGCCTCCGTTTGTGTTTTATGTTTTATTATTTTTAATTATTTAATTATTTCTTGAATTACATGCAAATGGCTATTTTAATTCAAACAATTGTCAAATTTTACAATTTAGTCCAAGTTGATTAAATTAATCAATTTCCATGCAATTTAATCATTAAATCATAC
>CATIWO010119978.1:0-13710 GCA_949673435.1 Macaranga tanarius | reverse complement strand
GAACCGATCTCCGAACCGAACTGAACCGAAATTTTTAATCTCCGAACTGTCCCGAACCGAAAATTTGGAGCAATTCCGGAGCTTTGATTTTTAAATCTCCGATAGTATGGAGCAATTCCGGAGAATTGCATTCTCCGAACCAAACCGGACCGTGCTCACCCCTAGATGAGATGTGTTCCTTTTGTAGGACTGGAGCCACCTTTTGTAAAGCGGGTCAAATAAATTTAGAAGCCATCAAATTAATTTATATTTAGCTATATATATATATATATATATATATATATATATATATATATAAACACACACTTGCAAAATATTTAACAAGACAGGGCCCTTATTGGTTGATGAACATGCAGGTACGATGTTGCTCTTAAATTAAACACTGAAGGACCTGCTCAGTTACTAGACTTTGCAAAGAAGTGCGATAATCTTGAACTTTTCTTGCATGTCTCAACAGGTAATGTATAATATTTTTTTTTTTTTTAAACCTTGTGCTATAGCACAATATATAACAAATGTGACTGATTGACACTCACGGGCCCATGTAACATAAAACCATTTGGCTTGTGTTAATATCCAATCTACACTACTTATAAGTCACTCTAACTTTTATACTTTTTTAATGTGGGATATATTTTTCAACACATACCAAAAAGAAAACATATGCGTCCAAGAAACCTATTTTGAAAATGGATAACAACCAAACTACAATCTCACAATAATCAAATATGAATATTTAATAATTTAATAATTAATAATAATTTAATACTTAATAAATAATAATTTAATATTTAATAATTTAAATATTTTTAAAATATTTAAATAATAATAATAATAATAATAATAATAATGTGTTTTTGTTATAAAATGGGACCATAAAAGATAGCAACAACTAGAGACACAATAGAAGAAGAAGAAGATGGAGATGAGATGTGGTTCAGTTGTGGCGGTTCTGCTACCGAAAAAAACAGAAGACAAGCTATAATCAAGGGAAATGGAAGTTACCTTACACAAATGAAAAAGAGAAAACAAAAAACAATATTTCATGAAATACATGTTGGTTATGTTTGAAAAAAAAAAAAAAACACCATATGTTTGACGATTTTGTTCAAAATTTATATCGTTTACTTAAAATTTATTGTGGAAAAATAGTATGTCTTGAATATCGGAAGCTCGAATGCCATATTAAAGATACGGGCCAAGAATGTCCTAATTGAACTTCTATCTAATTCAAAAGTTCAAATCTCATTTTTTTAAAAACAAATTTCGAATAAATACTCATATTTTTGAATTAAAAAATGAGTAAAAATCATATAATGATGTTATGAAAGATAAATAAATTTGATATTTATTATATGACATATTTAGAAATTGATTTTATAAAAAAAAATTATATTTTATAATGAATTAAAATAAATTTTACTTACAAATAATACCTCGTTATCCTCATCATGTGTTGCTTAAATTTAATCCTATCATTTTTTTATGTAAAAGCTTATGTTAATGGAGAAAGGAAGGGAATAATCTTGGAGAGACCTTTCCACCTAGGACAAAGCATTGCTGAGGAGATAATAGACTTACAATCCCCATCTTCAAGTTCTGTCCCTTTGTTGGACATTAGTGCTGAGCTGAAGTTATCTTCTAATGCCATGGAATCCTTTGTGGATAACAATGAAGGAACCAAAGGAATGGAAGCTTTGGGAATGGAGAGGTAATATGTATATATTTTCCTTTTCATTATTTTGCATGATCAAAAGCAACATGAACGAGTGATTGAAGTATGTGCTTTCGCAATTGTAATTGTTGATCAAATCATATGAATTGTACCAGGGCAAGAATCTATGGATGGCAAAATACTTACGTATTTACCAAAGCAATGGGTGAGATGTTAATAAACAGCAAGAGAGAAAATTTGCCTATTGTAATCATTCGTCCGAGCATCATTACCAGCACTTACAGAGAGCCCTTTCCAGGGTGGATACAAGGGAACAGGTTTTTTTTTTTTTTTTTACTTTTACTGTATTTTTTTTTTAGCTTCAGTTTATTATTGTTGTTAGTGGGGAAAAAGGAGGGGGTCATCACCTGTAGGCTTTAGAGAGTGTGTACAATCGCCCCATAATGGCAGGGGTATTTACTTTAATCAATTAAATTTGCATTTTTTGTTATATTTTAATGATTCCATTCATATCACTAGATATATATAACTCTTATATTTTCTTGATTTCAACTTCTATCATCAGAGTGATTGATCCAGTGCTCATATCTTATGGAAAAGGTCAGCTTCCAGGTTTTGTTGGGGACCCTAAAACTATCCTGGACATTGTAAGTAACTATACAATTGTAAGTTTTTCCTATTTTATTTCTTGTTATTTTTTTCTTTTTATTTCACTCACTAGATAACGCATTTAGGTACCTGTCGACATGGTTGTGAATGCCATTATAGCAGCTATAGCAAAGCATGGAACTGATGCAGAACCACAACTACATGTGTACCATGTCTCATCATCTGTTTCTAATCCCATTTCTTATGGTGATGTGATGGACTTTGCCTGTGATCATTTCACTTCTTGTCCATTGTTGAACTTGCAAGGGAAAGGAGTAGGTGTAAAAAAATTGAAGTATTTTGACTCCATAGATAGTTTCTCTTCATACATTAAAGATGAAACAGTCCAAAAAATGGGTCTAAAAGATATTGAACGCTCTATAGAACCTAGGTTGTATCTTCAGATGCAAGCACGATGCAGTAAAATAGTGAAGCGGCTGGATCATATGGCTATATTATACAAACCGTTTGCATTTTATGAAGGATGGTAAGTTTTCCACTTTCTAGTATTTCACATGCCACAAATATGCATAAGTGCTAGTATGATTTATCATTTCAAATTTATGTATTTTAAGAATGTTTGCTCATACAGCAAAATTGTGTTTTTCAAATAGGTTTGATGATAACAACACTATGAAGTTGATGCAAGACATGTCTATTGAAGAGCAAGAGAAATTTGGCTTTTACATACCGGAAATTATCTGGAATCATTATATAAAAAATGTTCACCTTCCAGGCTTAAGAAGGCATGTCATTAAAGAACAATCAACAATCGTTGCAAGGCTATGATCTACATATATAGCTTTCTACGCATAATTCCTATAATAAGAGTAACTTATCACAAGGTTATGTTTGTGAATGGATTAGTTTTGGGCAATGTTTTAAAATTGGATCTATTATAGAACTGAGTCTGATCCAATTTGTTCAATATAACAGATAAATAAAATTACTTAACAAATAATATTTTTCTTTGTAAAATTAAAGAACAACCATTGGCTTTATCTTAAACTTTGGATGAATTATTAATTGAATTCTACTTTAAAAGTTATTTCAATTTGCTTCTTTAACTTTTTGAATTGTCTCAATTTTGTTTAATTTTAGTTGAAGGATCTAATTTATATTTTCAAAAATTCGTTTTAGATCCCTAACAAATAAATTTCACTTATTGTAATTTTTATCTTTTTTTCTTCTCTTTATCTTACAAAAAAAATAAAATATAAAAAATGATATCAAACTCTAGTTTTACCACTCTAGACATAAATTCAGAAATTAATTACCAAACATTTTATAGAATTTTCAAAATTTTCTCTAAAAAAATGTTATATTTCAATTATTTTAAAATTTATTCCTCAATTTCAACTGTGTTATTTTAAAAAAAAATAATAAGGATCAAGTACAAAAAAGTATGAAATAGATAAAAAAAATTTAGGGTACTGAAAATATTAATTAGAAAATATTTAGGCCCGATCTTAATTTTAATTTTAATTTTTGTTATAATCAAAAGCCTATTGTTGAGCCCATAAACCCATTACATCAAAGTCAACCCATTAAATTGTGACTTGATGGTTAAGTAGGAAGAAAGCTCTAGAAGATCACGTTCTTGTTAACGTTGAGTTGGGAAGCAAACCAAGAGATGTAAGTTATAGAATTAATGAAGGAATTATTACAAAAAATTGAAAAGCTATTGATGATTAAGCTTCATTAAGAAGTTAGTGTGGACAACTTATAAAAGCATCAGAGACAGAACCAATCATCATCAACGAACTCTAAATCACGATAATCATCAAACATCTCAAAATAGCCAGTTTTCTCCAATTTTCTTATTTAAGCTACTTTCACTTTTTTCTTGCCAATTTTCTGTTTCTTTTAGTTAATTTCAACTTTATTTTCCCATTTCATCAAGCTTGTAAGCATTTCATCAATAAAATTTATAGTTTACAAATTATTCACTTCTATTTACCATTTACTGTCAACATTATAAAAATTTTCGTTGGAACTCAAGCAAATTGTATTTTTTAGCACGCTCGGTGGAATATATTTTCAACGAGATGACCAGACTTAGAAGTGGAAAAGAAGTTTCTAAAGTTGGTGACTCCACCAATAACCCGCTAGTAGATACTACAGACGATGGTTCTGAATATAGCATTAGGAAAGTTTGGTGCCTCCTAAGCAAACTCAAGCTTTAAATGGGGCACCCCTTGGCTCTGATGGCCAAGAACTGAAAGTCATTGAAACTACTACAACTACTACTGAGGGCCCCATCTTCTCATATGGAATGAAATAGGTCCAAGATTCATTAGCACAAATAAACGGTGCTTTTTAGGCTTCTTTGTAAAATTTTTTCCAGTAGATGAATAGTGCTGTCAACGAGAGTTTATAAAAGATATCAAATTCATTTGCTAAGATGAATAAAGCTTATCTAAAATAAGGGAGTCAAAACATATCGCCAAGGGTGGGAGTGCAACCTCAAGGGGATTTTGGACATTCATCTTCTACTACTAAATCGAATGATGGAGTCCAAATTCTTATAGATGACAGGTATATTCCACCATATAGGAGAGATGAATCCGAAAATATCAACAGAGGGGTTAATCACAGTGGCCTTAATGGTTGTAATGGTAACAGTTCTAATAACAATAGAATTGTCCCTAATCAATAGCTATTTGGCAGGACTATCCCAATTTCTCAACCTGGAATTTATGACTTAGAGGCTACTCACAATGGAAGGGGCTCGGGGGGCAATGTTCAGTAATGGTAGATACCATTTCATCAAGGTCAGATGGCATTTCACCAAGCCAATTTATAATTTCACCAAGGGCCAAATCTAGTACCTCAAGCCTATCTTTCAGTGCATTAAGCTCCAACAGGGGGAGTAGATTTAGATTCTATGAGAGATGTTGTACACGAGCTATGTGGTCCAGGCTACACCAAATTAGCTATCCAGAATTCCATAAACCATATCCTGATGCTATTGATGGAGACAACTCATATCTTAAAGGCTATTGCATCCCGGAGTTTTCTTTATTTTTTGGAGAAGATGGGTAGTCCACTTTAAAACCATGGCTCCTTTCACAATTCAGTATGGTGTATTGGCTAATTATGAAAATTTTTCCAATTTTAGATTGAGGTTATTCCCTAATACTTTGACAGGTGCAACCTTTACTTGGTATGCCACTTTGCCCAGGAGCTCAATTTTTACCTGGTAGGAAATTGAGCGCCAGTGTCACATATAATTTTTCATGTTGAGCCTGAGGTGTGCACTACTGAGCTATTTAAAGTGACTCAATGAGCTAGTGAAATCACAAATTTGTTCATTGCCAGATTTAAAAAAATGAGGAACAGGTATAAAATCTTTCTTCCTGAGTCTGATTATGTCAAAATGACATAAAGAGGTTTAGATATTGAGTTAAAGAAAAAGTTCCAAGGTATGGAGTTTAGGGACTTTTATGAGTTGGATGCAAAGGTCACTGAATATAAATAATTGCTAAGGGAAAAAAATCAAAGAAAGAAGGCTACCATGGGAACTTATTTTTAGGAAGTTTCAAGCAAATAGGTGGCAGTGGTTGATCTTACAACAATAGGTTTTTACGTTAGCCCTTTTTTGGAAAGAAAGTCTCCAGAGACATGGAAGAAGCCTCAATGTTCTAATCCTTAAATTTAATATACCTTTGAAGTCTCAAAAATGGAGTAGATCTTTGATTACCTCTTGAAGAAAAACTTTATCAAGTTGCCCCCAGAGCATAAGATACCAACTATAAATAAATTAGAGGGGAAGGATTACTATAAGTGTAATAATTCATTTAACTACTCTACTAATGCATGCTGGGTATTTAAAAATATGATTCAGGATCGCATCAATAAGGACATTCTAAAATTCCTTAACAAAAAGCAATCAATGCTCATTGAGGAAGACCTTTTTCCACCAGTTGTTACAATGAACTCCATCAATATAGATTTTAGGACCCTACTGGACTTAAAGAAAAAGATCAAGGAGAAGCAAGAAGTTTGAGATACACTAAGCCAACCTTCTAGCAAATTTGACTAGCTGATGAAATATTCTAAACCACCATCTAATGACATTCCTATGAATGGCATTATTCCTACAGGATGGGTTAAAGAAGATGCGAAGAAAAAATAGGTTCAAGGTTCTAGCATCATGCCATACAAAGGCAGGAACTATTGGAGACCACGTCCTAAAGAGAAATTTGCAAAATTAAGCAGGAGGATACCTTCTTCATGTATTTAGGAGTTACAAACCTAGACCAAGGAGGGAGGACAAAAGATCACCACCAAGGTTTAACAGAAGACAGCCTAGATTCGTGCTTCCTCCTCTTGTTCCACCAAGCAAACAATGACATAAATTGAAACACAAGAAGTTTCCTCAGCCACTGACTCACACGCAGAAGAAGAGACTCCAAAGGCAAAAGGCATCTGAAAGGAAATAAAAAGAACCAAAGGTCCAACCTGATGCAAAGTCTAAATTCAAGCAAAAAGCCACTAAGGATCTAGTTTATAGCAAGAAGGAATCCATTAACAGTATAAAGTGAACCAGATATGATGGATGTTGAGATGGAGATTGATAGCTTTGCTATTAATGGTGAACCAATGCCATTTGGATGTCTTGCATCCTCTGTTACTTTACTTAAAGAATTCATGGTGCAAAAAACTAAAGAAAATGTAATTGAGATCTAGAATGGGCATCATCCCTGAGGGAGAATGAAGGACCTATAAGTGGGATCACAATTCAGGTCACTAGGCCAGATTTCCCCAAGAGAATTATTATGGAGAAACTATCTATTGAGGCAACTAAGCATATCAAGCCTTTATACACCAAGGCACATCTCAATGGCAAACTTTTCTCTAAAGTCCTTATTAATAATGGGTCGGCAGTGAATATTATGCCACTCAGGTTACTGGATGACTTGATAGATACTGATATTACCGTAGCTGCTTTTACAAGAGAAGTCACTAAGACAACTGGAAGTAAGAAGTCACTCAATGCTTTTTTCGTGGTGGACTCAACTACAAGTTACAATTTACTATTAGGGAGAGACTGGATTCATGCCAATTGGTGTGTGTTGTCCTAATTACATCAGTTCTTGTTATTGTGGAATGATAATGAGGTTTAAGTAGCTTTTCAACACTTGCTCAGACAACTTGGAAGCCAAGTTTTATGATGTGGAGCTTGGGGCTATCAAGTTTACTCAAAAAAAGACTAATGGTGACCCTAAGTATGTTCATGTCTCGAAGGAAGATATGGAGAAAATAGTTCAATGGCAATCAGATATTTATTCACTCCCTGAGTATTTCTCTCAGAAATACTCACCACTCCTTATTAAAATTTTCAAAGTTGAGTAGCTGTCTAGAAGATAGCTAGATATATAGTAGGTGAAGTAGGAGCAGTGAAAAAACTCAAGATTAATGCTTTGTAGAATATTTGATAATATACATGTTATAGGTTTGAACATATTATATTTCATAGTTGCTAATGCCTAACTTATGTATAATTTAGAAGGATAACTTTGGAATGATTATTTTATAATAGATATATGTATCAGAAATGTGTATTTGTATAATGTTAATTGTAATTGAATTGGAAAAAAACAGACAAGATAGAAGTAATACTTAGTTACAACAGTGATCAAGTTAGGTAGGTCAAGGTACAACTTTCTAATAAAAGAATTGGTGCGGTTAGGTGTCACAGCAAAACAATTAGCAGACATCTTCACCAAGCCCTTGTGTCTGGCTTGGTTTCAAGCTCTTCGTGCTCGTCTCCCTCTCCAATCCACCAAGGACTTGCCAGGGGTGTTAACTGAAGTTGTTATTATCAGCTGCTATATTCAAATTAAAATATTAGCTATTGTATTCAAATTTTAAATATCATATATCCTATAGCTAAGTACATTGTATAACAAAATCAATCTCTTGTATCTTAGGACTTTTGTGCTTATACATACTGCTGTATTTCCTTTACAAATGCAATATAATAAAAAAAACATCTTAGTTTCTGTTTCAGCTCATTTGTTTACAGTAACCACGTTTCAAAAATTGAATCCAAAAACTGAGGACGAACTTTAATTAGGTGCCTAACCTTTTGTCTGATCTCCATTTATGTTTTTCCTATTATAATTATTTATTATTTAATTACATCATTATTACATTCATTTATCTTATTTTATCATATAACCAAGTTAAAGGCGTATGTAAATATTATCATACATCATAAACATATAAAATAAATAAATAAGCATTAAAACAAGAGGGTGAGGAGAAAAGATTATAACCAAAAAAAGTAATAAATGAGAATAATAAAATCTAAAAAAGGGAGAAAAGAAAAATAAATTAGAATCCATCCAAAAATAAAAAATTTATATGAGTTGAGTTTTTATAAGTCCAACTTATAAAGTTAGGAGTCCATTCTAAATCATCAAACCAATCCTAAATTCAAAATAATAAAATAATATAAAACTCAATTCAACCATATTCGTTAATTGATCTAATTATATTTACCTGAATTGGACCCTAGAAAACACTTCAGAAAATCCAATTGACATTAAAATATAAATAAATGGAAAAAGGAATCTTAACCCCCTTTACTCTCAATTTCTTTACATTACACCTTTGTACAATTTTTTTTTGATATTATACCCTTTTACTCTCAATTTCTAGCACATTGCACTCCTTCATTTTAAATTTCTAGCACATTGAACCATTATTGCAAAATTGACAGTTAAAAAATATCTAAATTAGTCCCTATAATTTTAAAATTTTCTATTTAATTTTTATAATTTTATTATTAACCATTAAATCCATACCATTACTAAAATAATTTAATTAAACTTATTAAAATTTTTAAAATTATATACTTTTTATATCATTAAGATCTCAATCATCTATTTCTAATAGATTTATAATACTAAAAATATATCTAATTATAAAAATTATGATAATTATAAAAATTATGATATATCTTAATTGTGCCTTAAATATTTATATAATTAATACAAAAATATAGCAAAAATTATGCATAATAAATTTTTAATGAATAAAAAATATAAGAAATTTAATAAATAAAATACTAGTAAAAATTATAAATTTAAATTTCATAACTTTAAAGATAATATTATAGTCAATTAAGGTGCCTCATATATTTTTTTTTACAAAGTAAAGTACACTTTGCTAACAACTACCGCTAAATAATAAAATATACTTTCATCCTATGGTGATAAAAATAAAGTAAAATAGAGTAGCTAAAAAATAAAACATCTCAAGAATCTCTTATAAATTAATGTTTAATTTATTAAAAAAACTTAATTAATAGAATTATTAATTTATTAAATATTAATTGTAAAAGAGAATACTATATGTAATAATATTTTTATTTGATAAATATTATAATTTTGCACTAGTATTTTATTTATTAAATAACTCATGTATTTTTTATTTATTACAAAATTTATTATGTATTATTTTTTGCCATATTTTTGTATTAATTATGTAAAATATTTAATGCACAATCAAAGTATGTCATAATTTTTATAACTTTATATATTTTTACTATTATAAATCTATTAGAAATAGATGATATATGGACATATTAATTATATAAAAAATATATAATTTTTAAAATTTTTTAATAAGTATAATCGAATTATTTTAGTAATTGTATGAATTTAATTGTTAATAATAAAAAGGGTAAAAATTAAATAAAAATTTTAAAATTACAAGAACTGATTTGGATATTTTTAACTATAAATTTTATAATAAGGGCTTAATGTGCCAGAAATTGAGAGTAAAAAAGTGTAATGTCAAAAAAAAATAAAATTATAGAAGAGTGTAATGTGAAAAAAATTGAAAGTATAAGACGTCAAGATGCGTTTTTTTCTAAATAAATATGCACAGGATATATTATAGGGATATAATATATCAATATCATGACAAACTAAATAAAATCTGATAAAATCTATTAAGTAAACTAAAAAAAAATCTAATAAAACATATTATGGCAAACTAAATAAAATTTAAGAGAGCCCATATGATAAACTAAAGAAAGGAAAATTATATGGTTATTTTATTTTTGAATTATTTTAATTTTATTTGATATTATTTTTATGGCTTTTGCTACAGTGCAAATGTTTGCACCGGTACAAATGAAATTACAACCGTTAGATTAGTTTTTATTTAATTACAACCATTGATTATTTTGGTGTATCAATACCTGTAAAATATATCAATGATTACAATTAAATGACAATTAATCTAACGGTGTAACAGAAAAAATACATAAATAAATATATAATATAGAGATAAAATTAAAAATATACATATGTTGGATAAATCAAATAAAAAAAATGAAAAAACACTTGTTAAACAAAAAAAATATATATAAAACATGAAAAGAAATAAATTTTTTAAAAAATAGTATTTATTTATTTTCATCAAATAAACCAAATAA
The DNA here is from genome assembly GCA_949673435.1 of Macaranga tanarius. Lineage (NCBI taxonomy): Eukaryota > Viridiplantae > Streptophyta > Magnoliopsida > Malpighiales > Euphorbiaceae > Macaranga > Macaranga tanarius. Next base: position 2,932 of record CATIWO010119978.1, on the reverse strand, counting down.
GAAAAATAAAGAGAAGCAAATAAAAAGATTTTGGAAGGGAGGACGTTGGAACAGCTACAAATCAAATGACTTTAAAAAATAAAAAACTCAAAATGGGCACCCGTTGAACAGGTGCCTATATTAAAAAAAAAACTCAAATGGCACCTGTTGAAGGGGTGCCTGCCTTGATGGGCACCTGTTCAACAGGTGCCTGTATTAAGAACCCAAAATATTTTTATTTAATTAAAAAAAAAAAAAAAAGACTCAAATGGCACCTGTTCAACTGGTGCCTGCCTTGATGGACAGGTGCTTATATAAAAAAAAAAATCAAAATATTTTTATTAAAAAAAAATCTTAAAATCAGCACACGTTGGACAGGAGCCTGCCTTGATGGGCACCTGTTAAACAGGTGCCTATATTAAACAAATTAAGATATTTTATTATTTAATTTATTTAATTATATTTTATTAATTATTATTGACGTAATTAACTATAACTAAATCTAATACAATCATGAATTCAAATAATACTATAATATTTAATTTATTTAATTATATTTTATTAATTATTATTTACGTAATTAACTATAACTAAATCTAATACAATCATGAATTCAAATAATACTATAATAATTATATATTTCTATTAATAAAAAAATATTTACAAATAACTCGATGAAATGAGAGAAAATAAATTGAACATAATAAATAAATAAAAATTAAAATAACTACCAAAAAGATATAAGTTTACCCTCAAATTAACTTTGTGACACAGCTTTTTTTTTTAAAAAAATAATTATTGTATTATTAGAATTGATTTAGACTACTCAGAAAAATACAAAAATAATATTTAATTTTATTTTGTATTTTTTTTAAAAAAAAATCTTTATCTACAAATTTTATTATTGTCTTTAAATCTTTACCTAAAAGACTATATGAAAACTCCACTGTTTAAATTTGTTTTCAAGATAAAAACCTCTAGTCTTATTTTTAAAAATTTGTCTTAAATTATTATTATTATTGTTGTCATATACTAGTTTCTAAAATAATTTCTTAGAGAGAGTTATTGAAAAATTAATTCTTTAGGCCTTAATTATTTTTGTTTTGTTTGTTTCATTTTTCTTAATTTATTAATTAAGAATTTCTTATTGGACAATTCTACGTTCAAAAAGAAAAAGAAAAAAAAATCATTCACCAGCCCAAAGCTTTGGTATTTAAAAGGGCTTGGTGAAGTGAAGAGCTACTTAATTATTGCTTGCATTGCTTTCAAAACAGCAAACACAACATAACCATTTTGAGCTACACTGACCTGTCTGGATCAATGGCAATGGAAAATGGCACAGGAGTCATGAGTAGTACTCCTTCAAATGGTCTTCGAATTGTTGAGTTTCTTGAGGCAAAGAACTGCTTAGTTACTGGCGCAACAGGCTTGGTAGCAAAAGGTACAATTCTTTATACATATATATTTATATACTCATGCATGAAGGAAATTAAAATTGATATAGCTTTTGAATTCAATAATTATTATATATATGAGCATTTACATTAGTATCATTTTTTAGTATCGGTATTTACATTATTTGAATTTTCTGTATATTAACCAAAATTTATAATTCAAACTATTGTACTCTTAGTCATTTGAATTTTTTATTTTTATGGTGCAGTTTTAATTGAGAAAATACTAAGGACAGTTCCTGATGTGGGAAGAATTTTTGTGATGATTAAGGGAAAAGACAAAGATGCTGTACAGAGTAGGCTCAAAAATGAAGTATGAGCCTTCGGTTTTTCATGTTTGATAATATTTGGATCCAAATAAATTATTATGTCCCATTTTCAAGTTTTTGTCACCTTCTTCAAGTCCTTTTAATTTCACACTCAATATATATATATTCAATCTTAATTTGAATTATAATATGTGCAATATTTTCTTCTTCACTTAAATTTGCGATTGCTTTTTTTTTTTTTTCTCAGATTTCAGTTTGAAGTTTAAGAAAATAAATTTATGTTATTGTTTGTTATTGAATTGCTTCTTTTATTACTTTGGAATATAACGATACTAATATATCAAATATTTATAATATCTTAAATAACTTAATTTTTTTAAAAGAATAATAATTTGTTATATTATTTAAATGAAAACTATCATATATCAGTTTACATTTTATGTCAGAAGATCATAAAAAACAAAACAAGTAACCAACTAACTATGTATTTTTTTTTTTTATATAATTAGTAAGATTATTATCTAAAAAGAATATCAGTGTTGCATTTGATCCAAAATTAATTATTTTTTTAACGTGAAATTATAAGGTTATTTTACAAATTAAATAAAAGTTTGAAATTGAAAATTTAAATATTTATATTTTTTAAAAAAAGTTAAGAATTAAATTATTTTGACTCATATATGAAATTAAACGGTAGTTATTTTAAAATGTTTTACAATTTATATAAAAGATTAGATTAATTGCAAAAAAAAATTTAAAAAAAAGGCGCATTTTTGCTCTAGTTAAAAGTAACTTTTTCCATTAAATTTTCCTATACACAATTTCAATCCAATGTTCAGTAAATGGGATACAATAATATTGATCAAAATTTTCTAACTTCAGTTTTTTTTTCACTAATTGAAGGGAAGTTGTTTGATTTTAATTAAAATTAAAGCAAGAATAGTTTCTTCAACTTATTCCACAGTTCAATTTCGACTGAATTTCAGCCGCCATAAAAATGAATTCAAAGACTAATCCCGAATTTATTTTTAATTAGGTTATATAAGAAAGTAAATTTCAATTAACATACTACATTTCTTGTTTTTAAAAGTAACTTTAATAATTACTATGACCCTTAAGATTTTGTAGAAGATATTAATTAATTTAATTATTTTATAAAATTTTATTAAAAGCCTTCTAAGTTGAAGGATGTCATATTTTATTCAAAATCATATATATAGACACGCACAC
>CATIWO010119974.1:0-10266 GCA_949673435.1 Macaranga tanarius | reverse complement strand
AGGTCCATCTCATGGGCCATATTAAAATCCATTACAAGGCATATATTAGTTTAGTCCTTAAACTTAATATCACATATTAAATCAAGTCCAAATTAATATTTATTCAATTGCTATTATGTCCCAATCTTTGAATTTAGATTTCGGGATATGTTAGATCCCCGCATACGCGCAAATCCAATTCAATTAATTTAATTAACCAATTAAACTCTTTAATTAATAATCAAATTAATATAAGTCTTCCAAGCACAACCTTTATGTGTGTGACTTACTAGGTTCAAGTCTAAATGACACTGGGAAATAATATTAACACTTAATATCATGGAAACACCTTTCCATACTGAATGTGAAAATCCCAATTAATCACATTTAGTTCCCATAAGTCGTGAGTGACCCCTAACATAGATATCACGACTCCCCAATTAGAAATGAATGCTTTATGTAGATCCACAAGAACCACATAACACAATTACTGTGCACTAAATGTCCCTTCGTTACAAGATCCCGATTTTGGCTAGAGTCATGGTTTAGTTAAACTCTAATTGCCTCAATCATATGACCTCATCTTAAGTTCAATTCTCGATAAAACAAGACTTCTACTAGAAACTCTTTCTAGTACCGAAACTCATTTCGGGTAAGTCAAGTTTGACCTAGCCAGGTACTTATTCATCAAGAATAACTTAGATAGCATAGGATCTGATCCCGGTTCACTCCAGGTAATGAATTCCATCTTGGTCGATCACTCATCCCTACATATAACCAACTAGAGCCATCACACACCATATACCCATGCGTGGCTAGCACAAGTATGTAAGCAGTAATAAACTCTAACCAACCATATGTGGATGACCGTGTCACCTCAGGTCAAAGGACCATATGCACCATAATGTCTAAGATTGTTATTGTTGACTAAAGTGAATATCCATGCAATCACAAATCTTACGTCATAAGTTCGATCCACCCATCACATGAGTATCCACATGTCTATTCTGATATCTTATATCAAGTAGCATGAGACTCACTACCTCCCACTATCGATATCATATACCGATCAAGGAAAATAGACATAAGTGATAATCTAGGGATTAATAGTACCCATATATTAATCCAATGACTATGAACATTTATAGCATATGTACCAAATGAGTTTATCACTCATATTATCAATTCTTGATAATAAACTCATTTAACATAATACTAAGGGTAAATACTCAAATAAACAAACACTTTGATTTAAATGAATATTTTATTGCCAAAGGGATAAATATACAATGTCTACGTACAATAATGGCCCTAGGGCACATCTATACTAACATGAATAATTGCTTTTCTATTTCTAGAGAGTGCTTTGATATTTGTCTAACTTCATGTTGGGCGTTATGGTATAATCGCAATCTGGTGGTTTGGGAAAGGAAAGTGCAAGTGATTGTCAAAACATCGTTACTTGTTTCAGGTATGTTAGAGCAGTGGAGGCAAGCTCGTTCGCCTTCTAAGCAGTCGCTGGAGGTGGGGCAGATTAGTAGGCATCGTTCTGGCTGGACCAAACCTTCGGTAGGATGGTTCAAGTTAAACACAGATGCTTCTGTGTGAGCATCATCGATTTGGCATTGGCTGGGTTCTCAGAGATGAATATGGTATGTTTATTGCTGGTGGAGCTCAGTCCTTTACAGGTTCAGTTGCTCCGGAAATTGCTGAAGCTATTGGTATTCAGGAAGCTCTGAGTTGGGTTAAGGCCCGACAGTTGTCGAATGTGGTTGTGGAATCGGACTACAACTTTGTGATTTTGTGTTTGAATAATTCCACAGCTGTTTATTTTGAATTAGGATTGATTTTAGATTATATTTCTAGTTTAAAGCAAAACTTGATTAATGTTAGCTTTAATTTTATTAGGCGATCTGCGAACTGTGTCGCTCATGCGTTTGCTGCAGCGTCAAGTTCTATGTCAGGTTGCTTGGTGTGGGATGTTGCACCCTCGTATGTATCCGATTTGATTCTTGCTGATTTAAGTTAATGCATTTGCTGCTTATTCAAAAAATTAAAAAAAAAGTGTGCAAAGAGAAGTTAATCCATTAAATTAATGTGAAAGTTTTCTTGAAATATTACAACATGGTAAAATATTAAAGTATTTATAAAATGTGAAACTTGGATTTCATTTTTAATTTCTTAATTATAAAATGTCAATTTAAAAATTATAAAAGCTAGTCACTTACTGTAGATAAAATTTGTCTCAAATAAAGTTTGCAAGATTTAAAATTCAAATTCATTCTTTTCTCTGCTAATTATAAAAGAACTATTAGCTATGTCATATACTCATATTAGAACACTCACACTGTCACACACATGTATACAAAGTTTGTTTGTCGAAAACTTTTTTCTTACTTCCTATTGAACATATTTTTATATAAAAAATAATTCTACTATATTAAGTAACAGACCTTAATTATATTTTGAAAAGTATTTTCTTTTTCTTTCAGAATATAGAACAGATCTTATACACCAACAGTAAAAATAGAGCATTTTAATAATTAAAAAAATTTGTGTTTTTCAAGTTTGACTAAATTTTTTTATTTTTCTAATTTTATTTTTAAGTTACAATAATAGCCAATTTAATACAACTAATTTCAATTGCGAATGGCACTGATCAACACAATAACTGCATTAGATGAAATTAATAATATATCTTGCTTTAATATGTTTTTTATAAAATTTATATTTGAAAAGATATACTAAAGATTGAATAGTTTAGTGGTATAATTTTTTTAAGTTACTAACAGGTTAAGATTCGATTCTTACCTACTCTTCTTCTATTTAAAAGAAAAAGACATTTTGATATTTTAAATTTAAAATAATGTAATTTAAAACATTTAAAATTAAAGAATGAATGAAAGTAAAATATTATAATTTTGTCTAACGTCCGTCATATTGACTGGGGATATGTAATTGAATCAATTATATTTCAGTTAAAAAAAAATTAAATTAGAACTATAAAAGTAGACAATTAGAATTTTTTTATGGTGTCAATTAGAAACTTTAAATATGAAAAAATAAACTAATATTTTTTTAGTCAACAGGCCAAAAAGAATTACTATATATATTACATTTTATACTTTTTCTCGGTAGAAAATTTTTTAAGGAGAGTTTGGCGGTCGGAAGTCAACCTTTTTCATCAGGAAACACGATTCGAAAAAGTGCAATTCTAGATAAGTAAGTTTTTCTTACTTTAATTTTGCATTGCATCACCCAAATCGTTTTACATACATGTTAATTTTAACATATAATTAATAATCTTTTCACTAATTATAAATTTTTAAGAAAGTCATAAGTTAGCTTTCAATTTCAACTATGATTCAAGATTCATTGTCCTTTTTCAAGTGGTAAAATTCCATATATAAAGTCAAAAATGATTTTTTTTTAAAATTTTTTTTAGAAATAACGATAAAGATTTGTTAATCACATTAACTTATGATCCCATTTCAATGTGGGAGAGAAGTTATGTTTCATCATTAAGTGAGGTTATTTTATATAAAGTAACACATTTAGGATCTATTTGATGTAATTGTTTATAATAGCTAATAGTTGGTAGTTGTTGTAGATAGTTGGTATTTTTTTTTTCATTAATAGAAAGGTCGTATAATTTAAGCATCGATAGATTGTACAATAAGGGGCAACCCTTCCCTTTGACAATGGCAGAATTCGAACCTGCACCTCAAGATACCCTTAGAAATGAGTTGTCACTTGACTACTCTCTCACTAGCGCAAACAATTGGTAGTTGATAAATATGAACCATTTGATAAAATTTTATTAATTGTTGTTGTATGTCAAATGATTATGAAAAATATAATTTATTTCTGAATATGATGTCATAAGTCTCTTGTAATAGTTTTTCAGTTATATAAATTATTTAAAAATATATAGTAATAAATAATATTTATTATCTTTGATTTATATATTATTAAAATTATTAATAAAAACAATTTAAAAATGAGTTTTAAAATATAAATCTTATTAATATAATTTTTAATAAAGCATAGACATAAATATTATAATTTTTTAATTACTAATTATAATTTAAAATAATTTTTTATTTTGTTATGAATTATAAAAAATTAATTATATGCATTTAATTTAAAATAAATTATTTGTTATTAGTTATTTTTAATAAGATTATTATAGTTCAAATTAAAAATAAATTTAAACCAGTGGAAAAAACTACAATATAGAGTTGATGAAATCTATAGTTGGTTTGGATAAAAATAATTATTATTTGCTAATTTTTATATTTTACTAAACACCTATAATTTAGTTGTTTGATAAAAAAAATCTCTATCAACTACCTAAATTAATGTTTAAAACATCTTAAACATTCCAATAGATTGTCTACAAACTAGTCGACCATACACATACATAAACATTTTTTTTGGACAAAAGTAAATATCATTATAATATAAAAAAAATACATGAGACTTGAGTTCAAAGGAACAATCCATTATAAATCTAAAGAAAAGAAGCCCAAAAATTTGAGAAAACTCTAGCAAACAAAAGAAGAAAAAAGAAAACATCTAATATGAATAGTCTCTGCCTCCATCTTCTTTTTCTTCTACTACTGCTTCTGTTAGAGTCGCAGCGGAAGTAATAGGCGAATGCAAACAAACACACACACAATAGCAAAACAAAGTAAACAAGAATAGACACAATGATTTACGTGGAAAACCCCAATATGGGTAAAAACCATGGGCAGAGGAGGAGATATTTCACTATGACTGTAAAAATAGCGTATAAAGAGTGTTTATACGGCTAACAATGATGAATAGGCCGAATTCCTTAACCCTAAATTGATACAAGGCTTATTTATAGAGTTTGTGGAGCGAAACATAGGAGAAAAATGCTTCCCAAACGGATTTGGACACCTCTGGTCGCTACACGGGCGTGTCTCGACCCGTGTAGCCTTTTGGAGTGAAAACGGAGTCGAAACACGGCCTAGAACACGCCCGTGTTCCCGCCCGTGTATCGTTCTGGACAAATTGGTAGGTTTCAACACGGTCAACAACACCCCCGTGTTCCTATCCGTGTTCACAACACACCCGTGTGTCTGCCCATGTCTGCCCAAAACATGCAATATATATACCAAACTCGTCCAAAACACCCAAAACTTATCCAAAGTGCGAAGCCAACATGTCTCCCATCAAAATTCATGTCACAAATACAACAGATTTTCTGTAATGGAAGCTTGGAGTGTCCAACTCCAACATCAATCTCAAGGAGGAGTGTTAGCAAACTGAGATTGATATGGGAAACCAGCAGCTTTATATGAATGGATGAACAGTGCATGCAGCTCTTGCAGAAAAAGAAGAATTTTTTGTTTTTTGCTTGATAAGTATTGTTTAGGCTTTAATCTAAAGATGTGAATGTTTATTTCTGTATTTTACATATGTATATACTTGAGCTCTAGCTAGGCTCAAGAAAAATCGGATTTCCTTAAAATATGGAATATGTACTATAAAAGTGATTCCAAGTATGGTTTAGTCTACCAAACATACATGGTGTAATGATTATGTTGTACTGATATATGTAATTAAAAAGCTGGAAGTATGGTTTTTGGCTTCCAAATTTTACAGCTCTTGTTTTCTTTTGATCTGAAATTTCTCTTTTCTTGTTCTGGTTTATCTGAGTTCTTGGCTGGTACAATTTGTTCAAGAACTCTATTTGTTTAACAATTATTCCAAGAAACTGAAGTTGAACAGAACTAATATTTGTGATATACATTATTTCAACAACAATTAACAATTAAGTCATATGCATAGCATAAGGAACCATTATTTCAATGAAATGTGTGAACAACAATTGGACTCCTCACATCATGACTCCCATCAGACCATACCAATGATGCGGAAGCTATCACTTCCCTATTCAACCCTCCACCAACAACACTCAAAGTGAAAGATTTCTTCTCATTGAGGGCCGTAAAGGATAGGACTTCAGGCACCACTTCAATTCCAAGTTTAGAACTTGTGAAGACCTTTGCTTTGTATGTTGAGTTAGCAGTGCCAACATTAGTGACTGTTCTGTGAAACCTGACTCGAAAAGACTCACCGGCAAAGACTATGGCAGTCATAGAAGGATAATTCAGATCCCTTGTTAATCTCTTCTCATCGCCTTTGGGACAAGTACTATTATCTCCTGAAATGAGTCTGACTTTATCTTCAGTATAGCCATCAATGCTGCAGAGAAATTTTATGTAATCTTCTTTGTATGCTTCATACACAAGTCCTGGATCAACAGCTTTTAGAGGATTTATGTGTCCAAATCCATAAGCAAATTCAGCACCTAAGCTTGTGTTAGCGTCCATAGGAGAAGCTGCACAGGCACAGCAAGATTGGTTAGTTCAGAAGCTTGTGTTAGCATTCTGATCCTACAACAATGGACTAAGACACTCTATGTTCTATTACCAGTGGTCATCATAGCAGATTTGATAGCTGAAGGAGACCATTTGGGGTGAAACGTTTTAACATAAGCTGCTACACCGGTGGCATGGGGGCAAGCCATGGAGGTTCCAGATAATATGTTGAATTTAGCTCGACGCTTGTCATAATCGTCACTGGAGGGAGGAATATCAGAAGCATATGCTGCCAGTATTTCTACCCCAGGTGCACTTATATCTGGCTGCAATATATATGAGCAATTTATCATAAAATGTTATCAATGAAAGTTACATTAATCAAACAATAACAGGTTAATGTCCATACCTTCAGAAGTTCTCTCACAATCACGTTGGGACCCCGTGAGGAGAAGGAAGCAACCACAGGTGCCGAAGAATCCTTAATTGCTTCACTCATTAATATGTTTGCTGAAGGCTGCCTGCAAGTTACAGGAACAGTTGAATCAAATACAAGAAGTAAATGCAAAAAGCTAATGCACACATTTCTAAATGTCGAAAATTCATACCTTGTGGAATTTACATAGGACATCACAGCTTGAAAATCTATAGGATTCAAATATAATAAAGGAGATGGAGAAACCAAAGAAATATCTTCAAATCCATTAGCTGGTAAGATAGTCCCAACAGCACCAACTCTTTCAGTTTCATAATTTCCATTATAGTAATTGCAAAGCACAATCTTTCCCTTCACTAACTTATGATCTAGACAATTCCGTTCACAAATTCTGAAACAAAATGAACACAATTCAGTGTCATAATACTTTCTGTGATCTATGCACGTACTCTTTAAGTTAGATAAAAAAAAAAAAAAATTACGCAGCAGCTGCAGTAGTGCAGTTAGTCGATGCTTTAGCCCCGTAAATCAAAGGAAAGCTTGCTCCTTTTAAGGTGTAAGAATTGACCGAATTCCCCTATTTTGACAGTCGAATTAAGCATTAAAAGACCGAATCAAAGAAGAATACAAGATATCGTTTGAGAAGATACGGAAGAGTAAATACATACAATTAATGTCTTTCCATTTCCAAGAACAACTTTGTCAATGATCCGGCGGTCTATGCTACTTGCAGCCACAGAGAGCACCCATGGTGCTACACTTGACACTGATCCCATTACACCACTATTTCCTGCAGATTGAGAGATAAATATTCCTTTCACCATTGCATGGAAAGCACCAATTGCAATGGGATCATATATATAAGTTTGTGCATAACTAGATCCCAAAGAAAGGCTTATAATGTCAACTCCATCAGCGATAGCATCATCAAATGCTGCCAAAATGTCTGCATCATTGCATCCTGTAGGACCACAGACTCTGTATGCAGCAATCCTGGCAGAAGGTACCCCTCCTCTTGCAGTGCCCTTTGCAATGCCAAAAAAGCTTGCATCCTTTACTTTGTTCCCTGCAGCTGTTGATGCAGTGTGTGTTCCATGACCTTCTCCATCCCTTGCAGAAGTAAATTTATTTCCTCCTTTGTTATAATATCGTGCTCCAATTAACTTGCTGTGAAATAGACGTAAATTATTGTTAACATTGTCCTGTAGAACATCAGTAAAAGTACACAAAATTTATATGCGGAATCATATATCTATCTTAAGAAATGCGTGCAAAATGTCTATGACCAAATGATAATAATCTTTATGAGTACTTGTTGCAAGTAAAATTTTGGCCTCCCTTGCAGCTTCCTTTCCACTTCTTGGGAGGAGGACCGAAACCTTTATCACTAAAACTTTCTGATTCAGGCCAGATTCCAGTGTCAAAAACACCAACTATAACATCACTCTCAACAATAGGATTTCGAGGTTCAGTCTCATCAAGGCCCGAGAAGCTCCATGATCTTGTTGTATGCAGCTGGTAATTTCTGCTTGGAAAAACCGAGACTACTTCCTTCATGCCTGCACATAAGCGATATAAACTATAATGTAAAGTCCGGTTAAAACATTTCTTCATTTTGGCTGCAGAGGAGGATCTAACTCACTTGCAAGCTTCTGTGCCTCAGAATCAGAAAGCTTAGCAGCAAATCCATTGAAACTCCTATTGTAACTTCTAACCAACAAATTTTCTACAGAGCTGACAAAATGAGAGGTGTGCAGATTAGGAGAACTGTCAAAAAATGGTAGGATTTTAAGGCGTACTGATACCACCTGCTTCCAGTGACTCCTTGAAGCAAACTGAGGTGATGTGATGATGGTGAGTATTCAGCTTTAGAAAGTGATCCCATGTACACAATGTATAGCTGAGAATTACCATTGCCATTCCAGTTACAAAAAATAAAAAAATAAAAAATCAGAAGCATAAAAAAAGAAAAGAACAGGAAGAATTGCTCGATTTTCGGTATCTTATCAACATCAATATCAATAGATCATTCACTCAGAAACCATCCAACATCAAAAGATAACTTATTGTCAAACAAAAAATATAACTCATTACTTGCCTTTCTGTCTACATCCGCCTGGACACATGCTATGCTGATGCTTACTGCAAGAACAAAGTAAAAAGAATGGAGTACTGATGCATAACAAGCCATTGTTGAATTCACTGATCTGATTTAGTGGCAGAGAGTATTATTTTTATACTGAGATTTACAAGAATGGATATCTTAATTAGTTAAAAAAATACCAGATAACCATGAAAACCAAGCATGAACTGTATCCAGCAACCTTCTATAAGTGATCATGAGCCATAAAATAATTCCATTTAAGTCAATAAAACCGTAAATTCTTTAGAGGCTGTGCTAGAATTTCCTTTCAGGGAAAAATTCTAAGGCAGGAAATCATTGGAAGTTTCTGAATTTGGCGTCTCTGCATCTCAGGAATATACGAAAGTACCAGTTTTAGATAGCAATTGTTCAAGTATGCTTTACAAAATAAACATGCTGTCAGCTATTTTGAAAGATAAACATGCTGTCAACTATTCTGAATGGTAAACATGATGTCAGCTATTCTGAAAAACCATTAATAAATGTTGCTGTAAGAAAAATCGTAAGTGTTTCTTTCAGACCCACATCTGTTGGTCCAAGAGACAAGGACCTTGGATTCCCTGAAGCAGTGTCTCGAGTTTGAGCCTTTTGCATAGAGAAACAGAAGCTGAGAGAGCTTTGTGACTACCATATATCGGAGATACAGGAAGAACCAATTTCCAATTCAATTAGTTTTCTAAGTTCATTGGGCTGTGTCGGGTGGTGAGAGCCGGTCAACAACAAGGAAGGACAAATGCAACTCTCACACATTTACCATTAACAGTGGCGAAAACGTTGCAGCTTTTACAAGTAATCATCATGGAAACCAAGCATACACACCTACTAATAAGGCTTAGACTAACTATAGGATGAACTTGCTCATACAACTAAATAAGAACCATCTCTACAATTATACATTCTAGTACATTACATGATTTACCATTAATTTTTTTAACATTAACATTGAAAGGACCACTTACTTCAGTAGATGTCTACGGTTGATAAATGCATCAGAATTAAGAAACTGAATCCTGGAACTATTGCTTGCCATATACATCATATAGAAGGTTTGACATCAGGAAACTTCAAGGAAGTGAAATCTAATTTGAATATCTAAACACAAAATATTTCATTCTCAATTGCATGAAAAGCTCCAGTAGCAATGTGATCATCAAGAAAAAATGAAATTGTGCAGAACCATGTCCTATTCAAATGGTTTTAATGTCCACTCCATCAGCAACATTGTCATCAAACACTGTCTTAATATTTTCTCCATTGCATCCAGCAACAAAATAGCGAAACAATTATTAGCTATCAGACAAAATCCTTCAAAAGACAAACTTTTGATCATCAGGTATCCCATACACCTGAAAATA
>CATIWO010119943.1:0-10590 GCA_949673435.1 Macaranga tanarius | reverse complement strand
TGAAAAATAAATGAAAGTATTTATAGACTTAGATTCCTAGATAGAAAGGTCATCTAATCCCTTTCAAACTCTATCTAATTAAAAGCTTAAAAGATGAGGTTCTATCTATCCAAACTCCAGCTTAAAATCCACTTTTGAATGTCTACCACATCATTATGCATGGATACGCAACATTCAGACACGCCCATGCATCAAAATAACTCTGAAATTTTGAAATCAGGCATGGCCGTGCCCATGGGCGTGTGACTGGCACATGGGCAAGCGCATGGCCATGTGCCCTATTGACTGTCTCTCTTTCCATTCAGGCATGGGCAAGCATATGGCCATGCCACTGGCACATGGGCAAGTGCATGGCCATATGCCCTGATGCGAAAATAACTTCCAACTTTAAGCTTCAATCTTATCCTTATCTTCAAGCCCTATCTCCATCTTTTCTCAAATGCATCCTATAACCACAAACTAAACAAAAATTACCTATTTAACATAAAATTACTTAAGTTAAAATAAAATAACAAAACTAACTAAATTAACTAAAAAATGCAATTCTAACCTAAATATGCAATAAAATAAAGTGCTAAATACATGCATATTTCACACTCATCAGAGGACAAGGAAATCTTCCTAGTAATACCGAGACAAATCCAAGGGATGTCAAGGCTATCACTTTACGTAGTGGTAAGGAGCTACAATCAAATAATGAGGTGGAAAACAAAACCACAACTGAAAAGGCTGACGAATAGAAGGATCCAAGTACAAAGGAAGATGAGGAAACTATAGGTAAAGGTGTAGAGACAAATAAAGCAAATGTACAAAGTTCATCCCCACTAATAGCATCTAAAATTCCCTTCCCCCATAGGTTGAAGAAATAAAAGGATGGCGAGCAATTTTCCAAATTCTTAGAAATTTTTAAGAGACTTCAAATTAACATTCCATTGGTGGAGGCATTAGTGCAAATGCCCAAGTATGCGAAGTTCTTGAAGGAGATCATCACAAATAAGCGTACATGGGACAACAATGAAACAGTGCCATTGGGAGAAACATGTAGCTCGATCATCTCAAGAAAAATTCCTACCAAATTGAAGGATCTTGGGAGTTTCACGATTCCATGCATTATTGGGACTAATGAGTTTCCACGTTGTTTATGTGACTTAGGTGCTAGCATTAATTTGATGCCTTTGTCTATTTTCAAGAAACTTGGATTAGGAGACGTCAAGGCAACCAACATAATATTGCAATTGGTGGATCATTCAATCACAAGGCCATATGGAGTGGTGGAGGACGTGTTAGTCAAAGTAGACAGGTTTATCTTTCCCGTTGATTTTGTTATTTTAGATTTTGAGGAGGATAGGTAATGTCCATTGATATTAGGTAGACCATTCCTTAATACTGGTAGGGCCTTAATTGATGTGTATGAGGGTAAGCTCACTCTAAGGGTAGGGGATGAGAGTGTTGAATTTATTATGTCTAAACTCATGAAATACCCTTTAGATGAGGAAGCATGCATGAAAATAGTATCATTAGGTGATTGTGTTGTGCATGAAAATTTTTACTCTATGCTAGTGATGATGAAGATGGAATGCTATTGACACTAAGGATGAGGATGAGAGCACATTCACCAAACCTGACCTCTTAGTTAGAAGTGACAACCCTATACCTCCATCCATTAAAAACCCCCTAAGCTAGAACTCAAACCACTATCTAATCATTTGAGATCTATATTCTTAGATGAAAACAACACATTACCCATCATTATATCTAACAAACTCATTGTTGATCAAGAGATAAAAGTGTGTGCATGGTTTTAAATAACGACCGTTATGTAATGTAACGACCATTATTTAACGATTTTTAAGGGTTCCGTGACCGTTATTTCTATTATATAACCGCTATATTAATTTTGTAAGTGTAACGGCTGTTATGACAGTTATTTAACGGTCACAGCCCAACAAAAAAATAAATTATTAGTTTAAAAAAAATCTCACATTCTCACTTAAATCATAATTTAAATTTTTTATTATTAGTTTTCAATTACATTAATATAGTCTATTTAATTTTGACAATCCAAACACTCTACGGGCTTTTTACTATTTTATGGTCAAAAATAAAAGATTTTACCATTTTGTGGTACTTTTGGCAGAAATTCTCAATTTGTGGTGTTTTGATAAAAAAAAACCCCCGCCAGTCAAATTGGTGGAACATAAAAAAAATTAAATAACTCATTCTACCACTTTAAGTGGCGGAATGAGTTTTAAATTTTAGAAAACAAATATTTTTTTTGTTAAATGACATGCAAAAGTTACTATTTTACTATTCATCAAATTACTGTTCCGACATCTGTTTACAAAACGGTTTGCGGTAAAAAATTTTACGTAATTTTTTCTTCCTCATGATATATTTTTTTCTAAAATACCATAATTTTTTGACATTACGTGAATAGTGTCATGCAAAAATTACTATTTTACTATTCATCAAATTACTGTTACGACGTCCGTTTACAAAATGGCTTACAGTAAAAAATTTCACGTAATTTTCTCTTCCTCGTGATATATTTTTTTCTAAAATACCATAATTTTTTGACATTACGTGAATAGTGACATGCAAAAATTACTATTTTACCATTCATCAAATTACTGTTCCGATGTCCATTTACAAAACGGATTGTGGCAAAAAATTCCACGTAATTTTTCTTCCTTGTGATGTATTTTATTTTTTAAAATATCACAATTTGTTGACATTACATGAATAGTGACATGCAAAAATTATTATTTTACATATTTATTAAAAAAAAACCAATTAACCATTCCGCCACTTAATATTATTAAATATGTAAATAGAAAGATTTGTTCAAAAAAAATCTAAATAGAAAGATGATGGGTTCACTTTTAATGGGTGGTATTATTTTATGAATAAAAATTAATGTTAATTTAATTATGCTATAAAATTATGGACTAAGTATCTATATTTCTTTTAACAGTTATATTTATAATATATTTGTGTATTTAAATTTCAAATTCTCTTAAAAATTCACTAAATTTAATATACTTTGCAAATTTTTCAAAAAAATTTGCGACTCGCTAGACTGTTACCGTTACGTTACACCGTTACAGTTCCGTTTTCATTACATGCAGTTGCGACCGCGATCACGACCATTATCATTTTTTAAAACTATGGGTGTGTAAGGTAGTGAGGGGGCGAGTTAGGGCATTAGGATGGCAGATTTCTAACATAAAAGGAATTAGTCCCTCTATTGTCAGGCATAGGTTACATATAGAGGATGGGCATAAACCCATAGTTGAGAGGTAAATGAGGCTAAACCTGAACATGAAAGAGGTAGTAAAGAAGAAGATAGTGAAATTACTAGATGCAGGAATCATATATCCTATTTTCAATAGTGAGTGGGTTAGTCCAGTGCAATATGTACCAAAGAAGAGTGGGATGACTGTGGTAGAGAATGATGAAGAAGAGCTCATTTTTAAGAGAGTGATAGATGGGTGGAGAGTGTGTATCGATTATAGGAAGTTAAATAATGCCATTAGGAATGGCCATTTTTCCTTTCCCTTTATTGATCAAATGCTAGAAAGAATAGCGGGCCATGCCTATTATTATTTTCTTGATGGGTACTCGGGCTATAATCAGTTTTTCATCTATCCTGAGGACTAAGAGAAAACCATATTTACATGTTCTTATGGCATATTTGTATATAGACATATGTCTTTTGGGTTGTGTAATGCACCCGCTACTTTTCAACGTTTCATGATGACAATATTTTCTGACTTAATTAAGAACATTATGGAGGTATTTATGGATGATTATTCAGTTTTTGGTGGTTTTTTTTATTTGTGTTTAGCTAACCTTGACAGGGTTTTAAAGCGATTTGAAGAGACTCACCTTATGCTCAATTGGAAAAAATACCATTTTATGGTAGAAGAAGGAATAGTTTTAGGTCATAGAATTTCTAGCAAGAGAATCGAAGTAGACCGAGCCAAGACAGAGATCATTGAAAAGTTACCACCACCTACATCACTTAAGGGAGTTAGAGGTTTTTTAGGGCATACCGGTTTTTACCGTCATTTCATTAAGGATTTATCATTAATTGCCAAACCTTTGACTAACTTATTAATTAAGAATGTGTCATTTATCTTCGATGATGCATGTTTGAGTGCTTTTGACAGGTTAAAGGAGACATTGGTATCGACACCAATTATTAAACCTTTGGATTGGTCCTTACCTTTTGAGATAATGTGTGATGTAAGTGACTACGCCATAGGAGCTGTCTTAGGGCAAAGGAAGGACAACCGTCTATATATGATTTACTATGCTAGTCGCACACTAATGGAGGCTCAACTTAATTACACTACCATAGAAAAAGAGATGTTAGCAGTGGTTTTTACTGTAGATAAATTTCATTCCTACCTCTTAGGGTCAAAAATTATCATTTACACAGACCATTCCGCCATTCGACATCTACTTGCAAAAAAGGATGCCAAACCGAGACTAATGAGATGAGTTTTATTATTGCAGGAATTTGACCTTGAGATCAAAGATAAGAAAGGCTCAGAGAACTTAGTGGCATACCATTTATCACATTTAGAAAAGGAAAAGGAGAGTGCACCAAAGCCTATTGGAGATAGTTTCTCGGATGAGTTCCTTTTGGCACTACAATACATAGCAACCCCTTAGTGTGCTAACATTGCCAATTACTTAGTTGGAGGGGTTCTTCCAGAAGGATTATCACACCAATAATGGAAGAGGCTGTTGTATGAGTTGAGGCAATACCTATGGGAGGACCCTTATCTCTACAAAATCTGTGGAGATGGTATGATTAGAATGTGCATTCCAAATACACAGGTACTGGAGGTTCTAACACATTATCATGGGTCAAATTATGGAGGACATCATGGAGCATCCAAAACAGGAGTAAAGGTGTTGGAGAGTGGTTTCTTTTGGCCAATACTATTTAAAGATATAAGGGAGTTTGTCCTATATTGTGATCAATGTCACCGTATTGGAAACATGTCAAAACGCCATGAATTACCTCTCACTTCGATTTTAGAGGTTGAGATCTTTGATGTATGGGGGATTGACTTTATGGGACCTTTTTCATCTTCTTTTGGGAACCAATATATACTTGTGGGAGTGGATTATGTGTCTAAATGGGTAGAAGCTTTGGCAACACCCATAAATGATGCAAAGGTAGTGCTTAAGTTCCTAAAGAAGATATTCACAAGATTTAGTGTACCACGTGCAATTATTAGTGATGGGGTCGCATTTTTACAATCATCAGTTTGAGATTTTGTTGAAAAAATATGATGTGCATCATAAAATAACAACACTTTATCATCCTCAAACAAGTGGATAGGTGGAAGTAACGAACCGTGAGCTTAAGAAGATTCTAGAGACGATAGTTAATAGTTCAAGGAAGGATTGGGCTACAAAGTTGGATGACATATTATGGGCTTATTGTACGATATTCAAAACACCAATTGGTATATCACCATATAGGTTGGTGTTTGGAAAGGCGTGTCATCTACCTGTTGAATTAGAACATCAAGCATATTGGCTATTAAGATACTGAATTTTAATTTGAAGTCCGTGGGAGAGACGAGGCTGTTACAACTCAATAAGTTAGATGAAATTCACCTCCAAGCTTATGAGAATGCCAAACTCTTCAAGGAAAAGACAAAGAAGTGGCATGATGCACATAATATGAAGAAGGACTTTCAGGTTAATGATTTAGTGTTGTTGTTTAACTCACGTCTTCATTTATTTCCAAGTACATTGAAGTCTAGATGGAGCAGACCGTTCAAAGTGGTGCAAACATTCCCTCATAGTGCCATTGAGCTTGAAAATGACAAAGGTGAGCATTTCAAAGTGAATGGACAACGATGTAAATCTTATTATGGAGGTTTATGGGTAAAGGAGAAGGAAAGTGTTTCCTTTGATGCCAATTTTTAATCCCAAGTAGCTTTGATGTGTTAGGGTAAAGCTAAGTACCTTAAATTAGCACTTATTAAGAGGCAACCCAATTTTTATTAAGTTTTCATGCATTTTTCATTTGTTTAGTTAGTTTTTCTAGGATAGATGCTTTTATTTTAGTATTTTTATTTTTGTTTTAGGTTCACCAATGAATAGAATGAAAGAGAGACGAGAAAATTAAAAAATAGGAGTAAGAAGTGGAAACACAGGCAGAGACATGCTCGTGTCCCCATCTATGTTTAGATATACATTTTGAGATAGAGGGATATACGGTTAGGAACACGCCCATGTGCCTTACCGTATTGATGTCATGTATTTTGGACTGAGACACACACGGGCCACAACATGCCCGTGTGGAAGGCCGTGTGTAACCATGAGAAAAAAGACATCAACATACACAAGCATCAATATGCCCGTGTGGTACCTCGTGTCGACATCGATTAATTTTAACAGCAGGTTACACGGGCATTAACACGCCCGTGTCTCGAGCCGTTTATTATGAAAATCCCTAATTTTTGGCAACATACGCCTATGTATCGTTCGATTTTAAAAGTGAATAGTTAGGGATTTCAAACATATTTCTTCACGCCTATTCACTCTTTTATCTTTTTCCTCCCACCCAAACGCCGAATTCGGCATTCCGACCTTAAATCTGGCCAACCCTGATCAATTTCTTATGACTTTTTCTCTCCTCTCACTGATTACAACCTACCCATATCTGCACCGCTAGCCAAACAAGTTAAAACTTATGCTCAACGGGATAGGTGACGACCTTCGCACCATTTACAAGTACTGACTGCTGACCCATCACTGCAGGCGACCCCACCGGTGTTCGACACCACCACCCTTCACCCACTTCTCCGGTTCACCAACAAGAGGACTGAAATAAAGTTAAACACGCTTCTCACCCTTCCTATTTAACCTAATCGCTATCCAAGCCAATCGAATTTACAAACCATATTAGATGACGTTTGAACTATGAGGGGTGGAAAGAAATGTTAGAGGTTAGAGACCTGTGTTACATAAAATTATTTGTCGAGTTCCTTGCCTTTTTTGCTATGTATAAGAAGGGTATTGATTACTCAAGACCGGATGTCATTACATTTAGATTAGGGGGGAAACAATTTGCTTTTTCCATTTCAGAGTTTGGGGTCGTGATGGGTTTGTATAGCGAGGCCTTCATTGATACAGAGTTATACCAAAACTCCTCATTGCATGGTTGTAGTTCTCAGGCGAGAGCTTTTTGGTGTTTGCATACTCGGCCTGAGTTTTAGGATCATTATGAGCTGACTCAGTCGAAGAGCACGTGTCTTACTTCTTCTATCTTGCATGTGTTGTATAGGATCATTGCACACTTGATTTGTGAACGACAATAGAGTACAGGGGTTGTGACGACACGAGACTATTTTTATTTATATGGACTGATGACAATGAACATGTGCAACCTCGCTTATGGATTTGTGACTTATTTTGACACTATGTCAAATAAGTCGAGAGGTGCATTGTGTGGGGGCAGCTATGTGACGAGGTTAGCTAGGAACCTCGGTGTCTTTGATGCTTTGCGCGACTTGACTAAGAGCTGTCATATAATTACTCTTGACATAGACACCTTCCGTTCTATGCGCCTTGTGAAGAAAAGGGGTGATAGATATATATTGTTAGATTGAGCTCCTCCAATTGATGAGGTACCGAGTGTGGCTGAGGGCCCTGCTACCGATGCTCCTATTCCTCCTGTTCAACATGCTGATCCATTGGCACGAATTGAGGCAGCACAGCAGCATCAGGAGGTGGCACAGCAGCGTCAGGAGGCAACACAGATTATGCTTTGGCATATTCACTCTCAGTTAGACTGGCAACAGCAGTGTATTATATCACTGATGATTGAGAGGGGTATGCAGCCACCACCGATGTCTCCTGCTCTTACTGCTTTCTTTTCCACCACTTCTGAGTCCATGGAACCGCAAACTTCTTTTGCTCCTCAGCCTGATGATGTGGAGTTCGACGCTGAGATTGATGAGGTAGATTTAGATGCTGCTACTGCAGCGGAGGAGGATGAGGCTGCAGATGATGATGATGAGGATGCAAATGATTCAGACAATACTGATGACCTTAATAACTGATTGTTGTTTTTGGTTTTTTTATTTTTATTATATTATTATTTTATGTTTTTAATTTAGATTATGTACTTATGACTATTATATAGTATTATGTGTTCTTTTTATCTCTTTTGTTGTTTTTGTTTTTGTTTCAGTTTTTGTTTGATTCGATTATTCAATCCTCCACTTCACCGGATCCATCATACGTTACACAATCAGGGGAGTACTAGTTCTTTTTATCCTTTGTTTTCGTCTCTGTTACACATTGGGGACAATGTGTCACTTAAGTGTGGGGGGAGTAATTTGAAAATTTTTAAATTTTGTTAGTTGTTTATTTTATGATTAGTTTATGTTTAGGATTCCACGCTTAAGTATTTGATTGTGCTTATCACTGTGATGAACTTCATTCAAATGATTTGGTTTCTATGTATAATTGATATATTCTCCAATTAATGTGTGGCTTGTGATTCTTAAACTTAGGTGATAATTTGAGGGTTAAGGGATTTTTTATATTAATGAACTTAATCATAAATCCTCTTGGTTATGATTGAGACTCGTAGATTAATGTTTAATTTGTAGACTATGTCTTGTGTAAATTGGGCAAGATGGAGCGTTACACGTACTTGTTTAATTTATTTTAAAAAAAATTTATTGTTTTGCATGTAATTTTTGTGAGATGGAGCATAAAATGCACTCATTAAATTGATGCATTTAATTTGCAATAGAAAAAGAAAGAATTGTATGAGATGGAGTATAAAACGCACTCATGGCAAAATAATAGAAGTAAATAATATGATGAGATTAATGGTTAGCTTTAGTTAAATGTTAATTTGTGAAATTTTTGGTTGTAATTAAGGGGATGGCTTTTCACATGGTAATTTGTTAAATCCCTTAATTTTTAAGTTATTGTCTAGGCTTTTGAGTTATAAGGTATATATTAACTAGAGAATGTGTTAAATGTGTAAGTGAAGTAGTTTTTGAGTTTTGTTCATGTTAGTGATAAGATGTTGAGTAATTTTTACTTGAGGACAAGCAAATGCTTAAGTGTGGGGGAATTTAATTAGTGTATATTTTTATTATGTTTTAGGTAGGAAATTCGTGTTAATTTTGAGTTTAATAGCATTAATTTGTGTTTGGATAGGATATTTATGCTTATTTTATGTTTATAGGTCATTAATCAAGGTTGGATGTGGATTAGTCAAGGATTTGGAGCAACTGAAGTCGATTTTTAAAGATATTGTGAACATAGGCAACAACATGTCCATGTGCCTGCCCGTGTAGTGTTCTGGACCAAAAAAGCCTATATGACACGGCCATGTGCCAGGCCGTATAGTCTGCTGAAAGATTTGATTACTCTGAACACAGGTTGGAACACGCCCGTATGTCAGGCTATGTAATGCGCTGCCAAATTTACATACTTGAGACACGGCTCGAGACATGGCCGTATAAGTGCCCGGATATTGCATAAGAGAAAGACACGGGCGTGTATGAAATAAATATGGTCGTGTATACGGAAGAGACAGGATTAAATTGACTTCTTTAAACCCTAATCTGAGGGGAATCGAAGGGAAACTATAAAAGGAATAAGAGAGCACATAAAAGAGAACTTTTGACATAAAAAAAAGAGGACCTTTAGGGCATTATCGAGGATTAAGATTGGAGATCAAAGATTCGAGATATCAAGGGATTAGATTTCTTTTCTTCTTCTTAATTCTTGTAATTGGCAATAGATTTCTTTTACTTATCTTTAGAGTTTAGTTTCATTATGTTAGGCTAGGTTTTTATTCATTAGGGTATTAAGGATTTAAACATGAATTGGTTAATTTTCCTTTCCAATAAATTCTTGTATTCATTCAAGATTATGTTTATTGAGATTAATGCTTGTTTGTGTTTGGCCAGTATTGACATGATTTGAATTGAGATTATGCATTGAGAGATGACGGTCTTGATGGAATTATAAACATAAATGAAATTGGTTCAGTGCTAGAGATAAATTGAATTGATTTAATTCTTTAAGAGTTGAGATTAAATTTTATAATTTAATTAGTTAGGATTTGTAATTGCAATGAGAATTGGGTTGCATGATCTTGATTAAAGATTATAGAGTAGGTCAATTGGCCTTGAAAAAGGTAATTACGACACTAGATAACTCAGAATTTGTATGAATAATTGAATTAAGGGAAGGGAATTGGCTAATGATTATGAGGTGAATTAATTTCTTAATGGTTGTTTAAGATTTGGTTAATTGATTTCAGAATTAGGGTTCATATTTTCATTTTAGTTTTAGTAAGTTATAGTTGAATTCATCATCACATTTGGAAGTTTTAAACAATTAAAGATAGCTTAATAGGTGGATAGGTTGAAATCTCTGTAGGAACGATATCTTTATTACTACTTGTCAATTCTGTATACTTACAGAGTTTTTATCAAACAATATTATAAATCACTTTTTAGTGCTTTTTTAATATTTTTTATTTTTAATTATTTAAATAATAATAATAATAATAATAATAATAAT
>CATIWO010119908.1:0-42750 GCA_949673435.1 Macaranga tanarius | reverse complement strand
GGGGCATGATAAGGAAACATCATCACAATAAGAAAATAATTTTGTAATTTCTTATTTCACAAGATCTTTTCTATTATTGTTTTTCATTCCTATTTTATTGATTAGCTTCTTCTTTAGGACATACTGTTATTTGTATAAATTCTTCCCTGATTAATGAGAATGTGTGTGGAAAATCTTCTACCTTAATATTTTTAACTCTATCAACATCATCTGCAGAATTTGGAAGTTCATTTGTGTTGAACTGAACACCTATGCTTCGAGTAGAAACAGGCGATGACATTGATTTGATAGTACCCCCAGATTTGCTTGCTCCATCAAGCTGATTGATACAGTCCTTAGGATTATGTCTATCAAATTGGCATTTGCAGCTTGTGGTTTGCTTCAGACATCCATCAAAAATCTTGCTTTTCATAGTATGAGAAATTGAATGTATAGGAGTAGAACCCAGGATTTCAACAGAGTCATCATCTTCCATTTCATCAAGCACATAATGCTGATTGACATTATCCTTGTTAGCCTTTGACACATTGAATGGATCTTTTTTATCATAAGGTGCCAAAACATGTATATGAACACTGAAATTTGAATTCCCTTCATATCTGAAGACCAAGAAATGACCAACACGAAGGGAGTAGTGCTCTACAAATTCATGCCAACCAACACGAAACCAATATTTCTGGCCAGTTTGACATAATGTCACAAGCCACATTCTATCATCTGGAACAGTAAGTGTAGCAACATCTGAAAGTTCATGTCCATATTTCTTAACAAACTTCTTTGGGATCCTCTGCAGGTACCAAGATGAACAATTACAGTATATAAACACTTGCAAGCAAACTGTTACTGAAAATATGAACACCCCATGAATTTGGGGTTTGAATTTTTTAACTATTTTGACATTAAATGATCTTTAAAGAGAACAAGAAAGCAAGAAAATATGTGTATCCGAGTTCATTAGAAAACCAAAAAAGGAAAGAGATGAATTAATTTATGCTGCAAAAGACGTTATGGACATTGAGCGATTGCATATAATGGTAACCAATAGTTCAAATGAAGCATGGGAAACAAGATCAAAGAAGCATAAGAAACTACATTTGTTAAACCTCTTTCAAAAACTACATATGTTTTTATAATAATTGCCAAGTTTTTGGCTTACAAAGTGTCTTTTTTTTCTTTTGAACTGGAGGCTTGCAAAGGTTGATCGCATGATTTTTAAAACAAATTCCATACCATTGACAAATTACATATTAGAAACCATAAAAAGACAATAAAATAGAAAGCCAAGCAAAAACAGAGGACCAGCGGCCAACCCCGGGCCATAAAAGAACACCACCTACCCAAGTAAAGATGGTGCACACGGACAATCAAACTTTTGTCCACTAAAGACAAAAATTTTACTATAGCAGACACACAAACTAGCATCCGTTCTTCTTGAATGAAGAAAAAAAGTTTCAAACTTTGGAACAATTTCTGTGAAATAACCTACACCCACTTACAGAAAATCAAAAACTTTGGCCTTATACATCTATTTCCAACCTAAAAATTAAAGCTTTGTCATCTGTGTACTTACCAGTTTCTTTTGTTGAATAATGGAAGGAACAATCAGCTTAAAGAAATGGCCATGGTTGTCCTTCAACTGAGAACCTGACATTTTTGTTTACTTGCACTTCAATCTCAGCTGCCTGGTGAAGAAAGATGGAGCAACGCCACCAGTTCACCACGAGAAGCCACTAGTTAAAATCTTTCTTTCTTTTTTTTTTTGTTTTTTGGTTAAAAAGAGCTGTTTATTACTGTGCATGTTTTATTACTTGTGTACTTGAATTGTATTCTTTCATCTGACAACCGGACAGAGTACTTTTTCACAAAAGTGATACAGTATTTATCTTTTAAAAAATAATAATTTATGGAAAACATTGGTCCCAAGTGCCAAGATAAAAACAAAAACAAATGCCCTATAAAGTGGGGGCATTTTCGTCCCCTCATTTTGGGGTGGACGTCACAACTCAGCGCCCATAATTTATTATTACTTGAAATTTAATCATATCCGCTAATCCGTATTTATATTTTCAAAAATCAATTAATAACTTCTCAAATTACATTTTATTAATTATTTTTCCTCTACTAACCTCGTATTTGAGTATTCATCAAACCTGATAGGACATTTAACTGACTTATTATACAAACAAATTTGTAAATTAAAACAAATGTCAGTATGTTAGTAAATTACTCTTAAAAAAAATAACTGTCAAGAGGCAATTACACTTATCAATGACCATTTCTCCTTACTGCAATTCAGGGTACCCTGAAAAGAAAATGTGATCTGCTTATATTGGTAATCGACGACAAATTTGCTCAAATGTCAATTTAGACAAATGAGTAACAGCCAACTATGTGATCATTTTGAATGACTAAATCAACAAGCAAAAGAAATGGGACAGAAATGTCACACTTAACATTTAAATGAATCTTCAGCTATAAAATGACAAGCGTGCATGCCATGTATTATCACAATGAAATGAAAATTATATCGTCAGTCAGAGAACATTTCACACACAAAATGAGTAACACATCTTCCATTGAGCCACAGCTTCCAGTAGCAATGATCATAAAGAATAATGAATGAACAATGTTGAACAAGCCCCACCAAGTTTTCTTCCATTAAATCTCAAAATCACACCATAAAAGAAGTGGCAAGCAATCAATGAGTTGACAAATAATTTGAAAAGTTAAAACCAAGCACGCGCTTAACAATAAATTAAGCCTAAAACCTGCTTTTGTGGTCCAGTTAAATATCACTTGATTGGAGTATTTACAGTCCTAGTAAAGCCATAATATATCTATTGAAACAACTAAATAATGGATAGTTCCACTAGTTTGCCCTGAAAAGTTATAGACATCAAACAACAATTAAATACCACAGGACAATAACCAGAGCAATAATAATCACCCACAAACGAAAGAGTTACTTGACAAAGTTCGTTCATCCAGATATAACAGCCACCAGATCCTATCTAGTTTACTGCAGCTGATGTTTTAACGTCAAGGTCGAGTCATTCGGCCAGCACCTTCAAAAACACGAAATACAGTAACTTTCAGCACAATGTCCCTTGATTTCATCAGCTCAAAGACACAAACATCTCCTTCTCCCATGTTATTCTCCAAAGTGAATTCATACCACCCTTGGCTTAGTTTAGCTCTACCTCCCCTATAAAGGCACCGGACAGGCCACTGTTTCCCATCGGAGGACTGAAGTTTAATAAATCCTGAAACCCCATTTAGATGCTTCTCAGCAAAGCAGGATGGCAAATACTGCACACAGAAAAGGAATTGCATCTTATGCTAGGCATAGCATGGTGTAAAATGAAAGTAACAAAGATATTGCAGATGGAGTTAATAACTCACCATGATGCAACCCCTGTATAAATAAGACGGTCGCAGGACAACCCTACAGAAAGGATTAATAGGCTCAAACGTTTTTGCTGTATTTATTGCCCTTTCTCTTTCTTCAGCGGTCACAGTTCGCTTTCGTGCTGAAGCACTTTCATAAAATCTAAAGCGCATATCAACTTCATCTTCCTGTTGAGCTGATGACTGCTGTGGATCTGCAGTTTCATTAAATCAACAAGTGAAGAGAATTTTCACTTTTTGAGATGATGAGAGAATAAAGCTTCAGAGGACTTACTTGGATCAGGTTTTAGCCTTTTCCTTCCACGTTTTTTAGGTTTTTGTTCTTCAACATCTGGACTATAAAATCTCACGTCACCTGCAGAATTTTTTTGCTCGATTGGATTAAATGGAACGCCAACTTCCCGTGCATCTTGATCTGCCGTGTGTGAAATACTAGCACCCTTTGATAAGTGCATGTTCCCTTCACCAGACCAATTTATGTAGTTAAGTTTAGACTCATTGAACAAATTCTGCAATGCGGGAGGATTGCAACTTTTGTTAATTGTCATTTGATCAAGACGTGCATCAAAAACCTTACTTTTCAAAGAATTAGGAACCAAGCATGGAGTCGAGGAGCTCAAGTGTTCAACAAAATCATCATCTTCCATTTCTTCAAACAGAAAATGTCTTCTACCAGCTGTATTATTGGATTGATAGTTTATCTCAGAAGTAGTTAAGTTGAATATATAAACTGTGAAAACTGAATGCCCTTCGTATCTGAAGACCAAAAAGTACCCTACACGTATAGAGTAACGTTCCATAAATTCCTGCCATCCTTCATGAAACCAAAATTTGTCATCAGCTTTTATTAATCCTACTGGCCACACAGGACCACCAGGAACATTGAGTCTCCCAAAAGCAGATAAGTCATTTCCAAATTTTTTGATAAAATTATCAGGGATCCTCTGCAGGTAAAAAACCAAATTATACTCCATGATTCAATATTGCAGAAGATGTGATAACCAAATAGATACAGCATTAGAACAGTAGAAGCACAAAGTTTGTCTATGCATATATAGTCATTTCTAAATTTTTAACAAAATTATCAGGGATCCTCTGCAGGCCAAAAACACTCCATGATTCAAGATTGCAGAGAATATAACAACTAAACAAAAACATTGTTAGAACAGAAAAAACATAAAGTTGGCGTGTGTGTGTGTGTATATATATATATCCCCTAAATACTTGATAACAACTCTTCAAGTGCAGTAGAATTATTTACATAATGCATCAATATTATAGCCCACAAAGACGAGCTAGCAAATAACTGAGAGGTAATATGAACTGGATACACTTTTCAACAGATAAAGGCTTTCACTAATCCAAGAGTGCAAATGACAAGAAAAGAAGGACAAAGAACACAGAATTCAATTATGAAATTAAATCCTGCAGCAATTATGCAGTCATTTACAATTTACACGTAACCATCATCAATACTATATGTCACAAAACTCAGAACGAGTCCAAAAATGTCAAAGTCCAAGGAGTAATACAATGCAATAATTGTTGGGAACTGATAGATTATACTTCCGCCATCAAGAATGAAGCTAAACAGATGTATTCAAACAAATATCTTCATGAACGCAATGGCATATAGTATAAAATGCACCAAATGGGAAAGCACAACGTGCCAATGTCAAGTACAGCCTGCAAATATGCAGAGCATGAGAGCAATTGTTTGTCCTGATTTACCAATAGATACTTTCACAATGCCTCCACTTGTTTTGCCACATCATATTTCCTAGAAATTATTAAAATCAGGTTTGAAAAGATTCACAAAATTAATAGACCAGGCATGAACTACCCACAAGCCTTGCAACTCTGACTATTTTCAAGAATCAAAAGTGAAACTTGGAGATGATGCCCTTTCCAAATTGCATAATACACTAAGCTAATATAAACTTTCCAAATTTACTCAACAACCTAAAGCATAACAAACAAATAACTAATGAAACAAACTAATACTTATATTGTCTAGTTGGCCTAAGCAATCTCATTAAAGTACGAATCATGATGATATCTTGTAGAACTAAACCATACCAAATTCAAAGTGGCTACCACAGTATCTTAATTTTTTGTTGCCAAAAAGAAACATTGAATCAAAAATAAGGTGAAGAGAAAAAAAAAAAAAAAAAAAAAAGCAAAATACATAGTGCTAATCCAGGTAAGAACAAGGAATTCTGCCAGTAATATGTAACTGGGATTACATTAAATGGACCAAAAAATTAACCAAAAAAAAACTCAACTGTCAGCTATTACACAGAGGACTGAACTAAACTGAAGTAAGCTAGAATAGACAGTAGATACTCTGCTTGCAAAAAGAGAACATGAATTATTCAGAATAAGAAAAACCAAAAACCTCCAACCCAAAAGACCTCTCTTTCCAATTGGGGTTTCCATCAAACCCCTAAAGCAACAGACTACAAAAGAACCAGTTAATGAAAAAAAAAAATTCTAAAGAATCCTGATTACCCTTTTCACTAAATCTCAGAAAAACTTGATCTCATTAACAAACAAAGAATTGGGTTTTCATCTTTTACACTTGTGGCCACAAAGATTGAATCTTTACCAAAATCTCACATACAAGACCCAAGAAAAGAAAGGAACTTTAAAGAAAAAACAACAATAAAATGAAAAATAATAACTACAAAGCTAACAAAAGAAAAGAGGGAAAGACAGTAAAGATGAGAGATTTATGTTACCAGTTTCTTATCTTTAATGGAATTAGAGAGAATTAGCTTGTGGAAATAAGGTGTAGGCATATTGAAGGGATTTGGTGGGTACTTATAAATAAAAAGACTAGATTTTTGTGTGTGTATGTGTGAGAGAGAGAGAGAGAGTGTGTGTGGGTATAAAATGAGAGAGAGAAAGAAAGGAAAAAGATGGGTCAATTAGTAGTAGTAGTAGAGATCATGATGGTGATGATGAATGATGATAAGACCTCTAATTGAAAGAGAGTGTGATTTTCTTTACTTTTGTTTCAGATCTATTTCTCCTCTCTGTCTTCACTACTTTGTTCTCTCCTCTCCTTCTCCCACTATTACTGCTGGTTTCATAGTCAAATAGTGCATCTAAATCATAAAAACCCATTTCATTAAAAAAAAAAAAAAAACATCACTTGACCTAAAATGTTGAGCTTACTCAGTGAGTCACTAGGCCAATTTGTTGTGATTTTATTCAACTCGGATCACCAACTCAGAAGAAGACTTTTTTTTTTTTTTCAAAGACAACTCCACCAATGATTATTGATTAATATAAAATCTGCTGCTGGATGGTACCTTCTTGTACTTTCTTTATATAAATTTTGTTATTTTTTCAGAGTCACACTACAATTATTGATTTTTTTTGAAATTTTGCATTGTTCTAATATATAGCAAAAGCCTATATTATATATATATATATACATACAAATAATATTAGAAAATTCAAGATATTATTTCATTTCATAAACTATAGAAATCAATTCAAAATATTATATAAATTTAAAAACTATTATTTTTTATAATGAGTCATAGTTTGCAAGAAAATTTTATTTTGGAACAAAATTTGATTTGTCCCTTAAACTTTTTGAAAAAGTTCAAATTGCCCTTTTTGACATTTTCATCAATTTACCCCCCTAAACTTTGTAATAAAGGTCAAATTGATCCCAAAAATTGTATTTGCACCCCTATTGTATGAGATGTAAATAAATATCATGATGAAAATTATAGAAAACTCTCTAATAGTTTAGTTAGTTAACAAATTAGTCCATACTTTCATAAAAACATTTAATAAAAAAATTAAAAATTTATTTTTAAAAATTATATTCAAGCCCTTAATTTAGTTATAGTATATTATATTATTAAACAAAATTATTTAGTCACCAATAATTTTTAATAATATTTGAAATATTAAATGTTATTTGATTTATCATATTATTAATTTGTATATTAATATATATAATTTTAAAAGATTATAACATTATGTGTCAAAAATTTTTGAAATATTTCAATATTTGTATGACATGTTAATATACATATAAATAATATTACTTGGAATATTTAAAATATTTATATGTTAAAAATTATTAATCTTTTTTAAAATTATATATTATAGTTAATTATTTTAAAATAATAATTTTTTAGTGTATTAATATAATATATTATTATTTTTAGATTCAAACACATAAATTTAAAATATATAAATTTATATATTCTTATATATTTATCATTAACTATCATGAAAAATATTTTTACCACTATAAGTGTTATAATACTCTAAAACTTTTGACACATAATATTAAAATATTTTAATATTATATGTATTAATATAGAAATTAATATTATAAGTGAATAAAATAAATTTTAATATTTTAAAATTATTTAAATATTATTAGCAAATAAATAAATTATATAGTAATATATTTAGGCCTTAAATATGATTTTAAAAAATAAATTTTTTGTTTTTCATTAAATATGTTTACAAATATATGGACTAATTTATTAACTAATTAAACTATTAGGGGTCTCTTTGTAATTTTATTGTGACATTTGCTTACATCTCAAAAAATAAGAATGTAAATGAAATTTTTAGGGTCAATTCGACTTCTATTGCAAAGTTCATGGGGTAATTTGACGAAAAATATCAAAAAAATGTCAATTTAAACTTTTTTAAAAAGTTCAAGGGCCAAATCAAACTTTACTCCTTTTATTTTTATTCTATAGCTCATTAGTTTTAATTCACTCAATTTTTTAATATAAAAGAACACTATTCAATTTTTTTTTTTTTTTGTTAGCAAGTAAGATAAATTTTTAAGTAATGATACAAAATTTAACAATGATTTTATTTAACTAAGTTCAAAATTTTAAAAATAATAATTTTTAGAGTCATTTTACAGTACAAACGGTTGTATTTATACAACTGAAATTAAGACCGTTAGATTAAAATTTAATTAATTATAGCCATTGATATATTTTATAGGTATTGATACACCGAGATAATCAATAGTTGTAATTAAATAAAAATTGATCTAATAGTTTTTAATTCCATTTGTATAGATAAAAATATTTACAATATAGTAAAAGCCTAATTTTTAAAGGCATCCTTTATGTAAAATAATTTTTTTATAATACTTTAACAATTTTATATTATCTCAAATTATTGAATTTAAATTAAAGTATACAAAAATGAAAATTTGCAATACATTATTCTCTCAACTAAAATTACTTTTAAAAAAATTAACTAAACTACTCGGTTGAAGATCTATAAAAAATTTTAAAAAAATCGAACAATAATACTATTTTTAGCTTACTTCATATAACAATTAAATTTATATTTTTTTGGATAATATTGAAAATGTACAAAAAAAAAAATGATTGCTATCAATTGTAGTCTTTTTTTTAATGATGAATTTTTTGAGGGAAATCAACCAAGTTATTTTTTAAAATTTTTGTATTGTTATTAGTATTCTGAAGAGACCAAATGTGGAAATTAATTGACAACCTCAACTTGGTACAAGCTAAAAAAAAAAGATTTAGAAGAGATTGGAAAGTTGTGCAACATATATTGTTACGTAGGGCAATGTGGTTTCTTATAAACTTGTCAATATGGCCTATGTTTTATAATGGATGGTCTCTAGGTTTGAGAGTCACGTTATAGTCCTCTTGTTAATATATATACATATATATAGAGAGAGAGTATTATTTTTTATTATTTTAAGTTATATTCATTACTTTTTAAATGCTTTCTATGTTTTTTTTTTCAAATTTAACTTATTTGAAAGCAAATTTTACTTGAATTGGAGCAATTTATTTTGTCTAGCTATGTTATGTATTAGCATAAAAATTACTTTAGATTTTTCATAAACTAAATTTTTTTGCAAGACTGTTTACTTTTTTTCTTTTTCACTTTTCTTTTGTCAATAAATGAGAAATAACTCAAATCACACCAAATTAAATATGCATTATGCTAAAAGTTGTTAGTTGCTAACTTTTGATCCGAAATGCTTTCAGCATAAATAAAAAGTATGAGAAAATAAAGCAAATCAAATATTAATTAAGTCAATTTTTATTGAAATTTATTTTAGAATTAAAGAGAGTCAAAATTAGAGAGTTGGTTGCAAATGTTTGTCTTTGTTACAAGTTGATGCAAGTTGGATTCAATTGAAGTGTAAGAAAATAGACATCTTTTTTATTGCAAGTGGATGCAATTAATGTTGCCCTTTTATTTTTCTTTTTAATTTATATATTAATTTTTTTATAAATTATAAATTCAAAATTAACATAATAAATGATAAAATTTCATTAATTTTTATATGCAGAGAATTTTTTTTTTTATCAATGTTAATAAAATATATACAAAAAAATCTATATAGTTTATTTTGTTAAACTTTAATAGTGCTTTAAGAGAACATAATTAAATAAAAAATTACTAAAATTACTCTAAATCTAATAAAGTTTCTATGAAAATAGGCATACCCTTTTTTAAAATTGATAATTTTGTATTGATTTGTATAAACATGATGATTGTTGTATTTAGAATCAATCTTCTATTTGTAGAAAAGTATACTCAAAAAAGTACAAAAACCTTATTTATGAATTAAATAAAAATCCATACCATATCAATTTCAATTTAACACTAAAGTAGATCTACATCAAAATAATTTTTTTTCTATTTTATAACTAGAAGAAAAGAGAACAAAAAGAAAAAAATTCAAACTCAGTGGGAGTAGTTGACTCAATTAGAATCGAATTAAATTAGTGAATTGAATAGTAGAAGGTCCGAGCCAGACAGGGGCAGAGATTGACCCCACCCCTCACAACCCTTTTATTCCCTAACCTTTGACACATGTCCTTCTGGGGTCTAAATGGTACAATTCCTAGATGCTATCTGCCCTGGTCCCGTCCAATCAAATTAATTAATACATATATATATTCAACGAAATTTCAGTTCAATTATTGCATCTATTATTACTATCATGCAGCAAATATGTAATTGAAAGAATTTAAATTATTTTTAAATTTGGATTTAGTACATACAAAAAAAAAAATGTCAGCCACATGTCAACTTAAGATGAATATAATTTTATGCCAATGAGACCTACACCAAATAATCTACACAGAGATACAAATTTATGTGCCTGCTTCAGATTCAAATCCTAAAAGGACATTAATCAATCACATTATGTGCTTGCCAAGCTTCCCCTAGATTTTATATATATATATATATATATATATATATATTTGTATGTATTGTTGTAGTTAGTAACAGTTAATTAAATATTGTAAATCTCTCATTACGAGTTATATCCAATAAAAAAATGAATATAATTATATTGATGTTTTGGTCAATAATACTGAATTTACATATTTGATTTTGTTCAAAATATTAAAATTTTAAAAATATATTTCTAAGTCTACATCATACAATATACATGTTCATTCTATAAATTTTTTTTTCTTCTATCATTTGTTTAAATTTTTAACTAAAGGATTTTGTTATATTTCAATCAACTTTATAATTATTTTTAAAAATATTAGAATTTGTTTCTATCTAGTGTTTAAAAAATTATTTAAATTTCACATTAGCTTAGAATTATATATCCTATTAATTATTTTATTTATTTTTTACTTCAAATCTAATCACTATGAGCTACTTAAAATAACTGTGGACACATGGTTTTGGTTCATCCCACGAGATAAAAGCTCAATGATAAAAATAACATGTAAGTCCAGTTCAGTGAAGAAATTGAATTCTGGCCCTCTTGTTGGAGACCCAAACACTTTCCAAACTCATCAAACCAAACCCATCAGACCAGGCTCAAATAGCAGTCCATAGCCCATTAATCCAAAAAAAAAAAAAAAAAAGGAGTAGAGGCGCACGCCTCTATGAGGAAGAGGCAGCGCCTCTTCATCGGCAGTTACAAAAAAAATTAACGGCAGAACGTGGATTGCTCCACGTTCTGCCATGGATGAGTAAATGGGCGACGTTGATAGTAAATGGGATATTAAGAGCTGAAAACCATTATAAATGCGAGAGGAAAAAATCAGAAGAGAGGAGGATGAAAAAAAATCAAGAAGAAAGAAAAGAAAAAAAATCAGAAGAAAAATCCAAGATAAAAGAGAGTGAAAAATCCAATTGGAGTTGAAGTTAGACACCAGTATCTCAATCCATAGCTGTGGTGGTTCAGAATCTGAGGGCAAAAATTATTTTCAGTAAATTTTTCATCTTTATTTTCGACTTTTTTTAAAATTATTTATGCACATAAATAATTTTAGAGGCGACGCCACTTCGTAGAGGCGTCGCCTTTATTGTTTTAATATCTAAAGAGGCGTACGCCTCTTCATCACAGAGGCGGTACCTCTATTCCAAGTTTAAATTATATTTTTTGGGAATGGTGCATGGCACTGTTGTCATGCACCATTCCCCTATTGATTTTTTTCTTGTTTGGCAACAGTGCACATTGCCCACTTGCTACTATTTTTAATTTTTATTTATTTATTTGTTATTCTTATTATTTTATTACATTTTCACTTGTTTTTATCTTTAATTAGCATTCTTATTTTTTATTTGTTTGTTTTATTTTATTATTCTTTTATTTTAGTTGCTATTTTTATTTTTGGCCTGTTTATTTTTATGCAATATTTTTATTTTTGTTTATTATTTATTATTAA
Organism: Macaranga tanarius; assembly: GCA_949673435.1. Classification (NCBI taxonomy): domain Eukaryota; kingdom Viridiplantae; phylum Streptophyta; class Magnoliopsida; order Malpighiales; family Euphorbiaceae; genus Macaranga; species Macaranga tanarius. Next base: position 30,652 of record CATIWO010119908.1, on the reverse strand, counting down.
TTGATGATGGTTTGATTAACTAGGGATTTATAAATTAAATAATTATTTATTAATTTAATTGGGTTACTTGATATTGCGAAATATTTTTAATTAATTTTAGATTTAATATTTTTTTTGTTAAATATATTAATATGCATCTAGCTAGAATTTAATTATTGACTATTTTTATTATGTACTAACTTTCTTATTTTTGTAGGATTTTTCTCTGGTGATATAATTTGAAACCAATTGCAGATTGGAACGATTAGTGGATTTTTACCACTTTGTTTTATTTTAGATTTCAATTTTAGTGATTGTTATTTTTTTTATGTTGTGTGATAATCGGATTATAATTCATTTCTTCTCCCTCCATTTCTTTGCATGTTTTTTTTTCTTATTTGTTAATTGTGAATGGTGTATGTGATGTGTGTATTGTGATGATTCAAGGACCAAATTACATGAAAATGGACTAATAAATAAACCTGGACTAAATTGAAAAATTTTGAGAATTGTTTGGATTAAAATAGTCATTTTCATGTAATTAAAGGGATAATTAAGTAATTAAAAATAGTATAGCACAAACGGAGGCCGATCGTAAGGTCGGGTGGGCTATTCAAAAGTCTATACCCAGTTTCTGGGCCCAATCTCTGAGGACGGCTATTGGACTCCCTGCATGGGATCTAATTGCTATAAAATTGTCCCAAATTTTACCCGAGTGGCGACTCCATTCTCCAACCAAAGCCTGTCAAATGACCCAAGTTGTATTCCTAATGGGCCCTGAGCCCGCACAATGTCGTAGTCGCCAAATACTTGGGCACGTGCTGAACCCCGCCGCCTACAGTGGCAATTCCACTGGGGATAGAGAAACTGATTCTAATATTTTGTACTTTATTATTTTTTATTATTTAACTATTCCTGCTGCATTTACATTCACTACACCATTATCGCATACTGTGCAGTCCCGTATTTCATTTCAGATAATGGTTGTTATTTTGTTGCCTGTATTTCATTCAAACCTGGTGGTAAAGTATATAGCTATTGTCACTCACAGTGGAATATGATTGAGTACGTCATTCATACTTTTGAGTGGGGAGACGAAAAGAGAATATGAAGCTGTGGGAGCCTTTGACTTTACCCAAGACCCAGCTCATGTTGTGTCCTAGTAACTATCTTTAAGAGTTCCCTAAACGCATATGTTTTGTTGCCATTTAGTAGTCTCCTTCATAAAGCTCAAGCCCAATAACGATGATCTATTTTAGATTGGGCTTTATTCCTTCTATTATGGCTCGTTATGTTGGACTTTAATTTTATTAATGAGATATGCTACTTGTTTGTTTCATCTCGAGAGCTTATGCATGAACGTCAATTTTATTATCCCCTGTTAATAATTAAAATCCAGATAAAAAATTCTAGGGCTAGAGACTTACCTTAAACACGTGTGTGGGAGGAATAAGGTTGGAAGGATTTGTTATTAAGACTTATGTGTGTTTATTTTGTAAACTCTTTATATAAAAAAAATAAAATCACATGCATTTCATGCATACATGCCACTTATTTTCTGTTTAAAATATATTTTTACAGTCGAAAGTCTTTTCTGTTTAGAAGTAAGTCAAAGGTAATTTGATCCACTAATATCAAGAATCCACCTAATCAGTTGAGACTATATCATAGGGAAACAGAATGTCAGGACCCTCTAATTTTGATCTAAAATCCTTCAGGCAAGAAATGCTAAAGGAGCTTAGGGATGATATGCGACAAATATGTACAGAGGTGATTACTGAAATGTTTCGAAAGAGACCCATGGAGGAAGAGGAATTTGAAACCAGAACCACAATTAGTGAACCGCCCAAAAGAAAATAGAAAATAGCAGAGGATTCAACTGAATCAGAATGGGAGAAAGATATGAAAAGGCATATGGGTCAGCTGCAAGATGCAATGAAGAAGATTGGATTCAATCATGATTTCATTGATCTGGATCTGGAGGAGGATGAACCACTACCCCCAAAGTTCAGATTTCTAGACATCAAGAAGTATGATGGGACATATGACCCTCACCTACACCTCCGACAGTATGTCACCTTCATGAAGCCCACCGGACTAACCAAGGCATAAATTGTCAAATAATTTTTGATTTCATTGACAGGAGCTGCTATTAAGTGGTAATACACATTGGATGCACATGTTCAATAAAGTTGGAAGGAACTTTGTTCAGCCTTCATTAAGCAATATAAGCTGAATTCTCAATTTGAAGTCTCCCTCCAAGAATTGTAGAATATAAGGCAGGAACCTAATGAATCCTTTACAAGCTTCATAACCAGACGGAGAGGAAAGTTGGCTTAGATGAAGTATAAACCTGTAGAATCATATCAACTACTCATAGCTACAGAAGTTTGCATTCCACCTATTGCTGATAAGTTGAAGAACATGGGCACCAGGAACTTTGAGAAATTATACAGCTTTGGTATGCAAATTGAGGGTGACTTGCAGTTGGATTTTTATGAATGACTGTAGTTGTCTCCTATGGCCGTAATAAATTAGAATAATATTTTGCTACAACTTTTTTATTTTTATGTTAATAAATGTTAGACTGCTCAAATTACATGATTATGAATTTGTTATAATTGTACACCTCATGTTATGCTTGAATGAGAGAGAGAGACAAAAAGAAAGAAAAATGAAAAAATCCATTGAATAAAATGGTTAAATATCAGGATTCAATTTTTAATTTTTCTTTAGACATCAAACATTTCGCTTCTCTTTTGTATTGACCCTCTTCAAAAAAAAATGATGATAAACAAATAAAAAGAAAGAAAGAAGAAAGAAATGAAATGAAAAAGAAGAGAAATTAAAAATAAAAAGAAATGAAAGAAAGAGAAAAGAAAAGAGAAAGAAGAGGAAGGAGGAGAAATAAGGAAGAAAAATTCTGAATGTCACCCATCTTTGAAAAGTCGATCCTTGTACAGTCATTGAAAATTGTTCATCTTCGCATAAATTAAAATAAAATTCCCTTTTAACACCTATCTTCACTAATTTTTTAAAATTTTTGTGAGTTGAAAAATAGTTGACTAGAAAACTTGTGAGAGACTGGTCAATAACAAGCATAATGTAGCGTGCACAGCCATAACAAACGAGTAATCGTGTAAAATGGGCATGGTTGAAGTGATATTAGCACACGAAGTGTCAGACATGGACTTTTATGAATCAGCAGCAAATTTATATGATCAGCAACTAAAGTGGTGATACAAACATCAAACAGTCAGTCACATGAGTATCAAGTCAACAGTGAGTAACGAGCATATCACAACAGCATGGATATCAAGTAGTCAGGCCGATCGATGGTTAATCATCAGTAAAATTTTACAACCACCCAGCTAGATTAAAAACTCCCAAAAGGGAGCGATCTAGGCAAAAGAGGAAAAATAAATAAAATAAAAAATAAAAAGACCCAGCTAGGTTCGAAAACTCTCAGAAAGGAAGTGACCTAGGCAAAAGAGGGAATATAAAATAAAAATTAGTTACAATTTCAAGTTGGGGGGCAATCAAGTGGACTTTAAGAATAGCAGAATTTTATTGGGGGCAGATAGAATGTTTCTTTCATATTGAGTATAATCATGACGGTCCTACAACAATCAAGCACTCTTAGACTGCAATCAAGCCAAAAGACATTTATTGTATTATCATCCTAGTTTAACCATGGAGGGCTTCGATTTTTGTTTTAATAATATTGGTCTCAATGTTTGTCAGTAATAGACTCAAATTGTAAATTTGAATTCTATGATAGAAGAGGAAACCAATTTTCCAAGATAAGCTCTAAATGGAAGAGGTATTTGACTAGTTGATTGTTTTGTAAAATTTACTTTTTGAATCTCATACATACATGCATCACACGAAATTATGTTTGTTAAAATTATTTTCACAAGTTTTTGAGAATTACAATCATACATGCATCAGTTCAGTTGTTTGAAAAATGACATTTCGTCTGACGCCTGAAGTGGTTATATGGCTCATTTTACTTATTTTCACCTGATGCTCGAAGTGGCTATACGGCTCATTTCATATGTTTTCGCCTAACGCCCAAAGCGACTATACTGGTCATTTCATTTATTTTTGTTTGATGCCCAAAGTGGCTATACGAATTTTTTTTCTTCTGTTTTCGCCTGATGCTCGAATTGGTTATATGGCTCTTTTCATTCGTTTTTGTCTGACGCCCAAAGTGGCTATATAGCTCATATTTGTTGCTCTCGCCTAACGCCGAAAGTGGCTATATGGCTCATATTTATTGCTCTCGCATGACGCCCAAAGTGACTATATGGCTCATGTTTGTTGATCTCACCTGAAGCCCAAAGTGGCTATATGGCTCATGTTTGTTGTTCTCGCATATGGCTCATGTTGTTTGCTCTCGTCTAATACCCAAAGTGGTTATATGGCTCATGTTTGTTGATCTCGTCTGACACCCAAAAGTGGCTATATGGCTCATATTTGTTGATATCGTCTGATGCCTAAAGTGGCTATATGACTCATTTTATTTGCTCTCACCTGACACTTGAAGTGGTTATAAAGTTTTTATCTTGAAAAGATAACTACTATTTTCTGTGATTGAAAAAGCCTCTTAATTTTGAACATCAAGGCTGACGGCTTGAAATATTTTTAAAAATCTCTTAATTTGTACATCAAGGTTGAGTGTTTGAAATTTCTTCAAAAACCTCTTGATTTTATACATCAAGGTAGACGGTTTGAAAATCATTTTCCAAAAAAAAAAAGCCTCTTGATTTTGAACATCTAGGCTGACAGCTTGAAATATTTTTGAAAAACCTCTTAATTTATACATCAAGGTTGACGGTTTGAAATTTCTTTAAAAACCTCTTGATTTTGAACATCAAGATAGACGGTTTGAAGATCATTTTCTATAAAAAAAAAGCCTATTGATTTTGAACATCAGGGCTGACGGCTTGAAATTTTATAAAAAAATCTCTTGATTTGTACATCAAGGTTGACGGTTTGAAGTTATTTTCCTCTTGATTTTAAACATCAAGGTTGACGGGAATGGTTTGGGATGTCCTCTCGGATAATTAACTTCGAGGATGACGGGTGAAAATCTTAGTGGCAAGTCTCTAACCTCTTGATTTTGAACATCAAAACTGATGGTACGAGACTATTTTTTTTGATTGAAAGCCTCTTGATTTTGAATATCAAGGTTGACGGAACTAGATCAAAACCTTTTTCGGATATTCGGCTCCGAAAATTACAATCTTTTCTTATACATCTTACCTCGATGATTGAAATCTTTCTTCGTTGTTCATATTTCTGCATTTTCATAAATTGTTGTAATGCTTGCATGTGCTTAGGGGTGGCTCAAGGCATAGGCTATTAAGGTCTATGCCTTGGGCCCCCAAAAAAAATAGGGCCCCGATATATATAATTTTTAATTATTTCTTTTTTGTAAATTTTAGTAAAAAATCTCTTAAATAAAGTTTTAATTCTACTATTTTTTTAAAAAATAGTCATTTTATTTTATTCTAAAAATAAAATTCATTTTACAACTAATTACTATTAGCTATTTAAAATAAATTTTATTCAATGGTAATTGAAGAAAAATATAAATAAAATAATAGAAATAGAAAATATTTTTAACATATCATTGGCTATATTTGCTAATTTTAAATAAATAGAAATTTAATTAATATTTTGCTAATTTAAATAAAAAATTTTGAATTAATATTTTAAAATAATAAAACATTATATGTTTAAATTTTTCGTCTTATTTTTTTTATATTGTATCTCCATATTTTTCAAACAAATTATTTGTTAGATAATTTTAATTTTTTCAACTTTTAATTTTTTTATTTTTTAAGCATAAAAATATATTATGTTAATTTTAATAGCGTTTTATTTTTAAAAATAATTAATATCTAAATAAAAATAATTAATTAATAATTTTAAATATAAGAAAATTAAAAAAAAATTGCCTAGGGCCACAACTATTCTTGAGCCGGCCCTGCATGTGCTGTTTTATAAATCTCATTACATTGCTTGCATTTCGATTTTTGAAAAGCATGGGGCAAACTGTGGACACATGGTTTTAGCCTGACCCACGAGATAAAAGTCCAGTAATTAAAATGACATGTAAGTCCAGCTCAGTGAATGAATTGAATTCTAGCCCATTTGTGAGATACCCAAATACGTTCCAAACCCATCAAACTAAACCCATCAGACCAGACCCAAATAGCAGCCATAGCCCATTAATTCAAAAACAAAAAGGAGTAGAAGTGCATGCCTCTATGAGGAAGAGGCAGCACCTCTTCATCGACAGTTACAAAAAAAATTAATGGCAGAACGTGGATCGCTCCACGTTCTGCCATAGAGGAGTAAATGGGCGACGTGGGGAGTAAATGAATTATTAAGAGCTGAAAACCATTATAAATGGGAAAAAAAAAAATCAGAAGAGAGGAGGATGAAAAAAAAAATCAAAAAGATCAGAAAAAAATTAGGAAGAAAGAAAAGAAAAAAATCAAAAGAAGAATCCAAGACAAAAGAGAGTGAAAAATCCAATTGGAGTTGAAGTTAGAGGCTAGTATCTCAATCCGTAGCTGTGGTGGTTCGGAATATGAGAGCAAAAATTATTTTCAGTAAATTCTTCATTTTTATTTTTGATTTTTTTTAAAATTATTTTTGCACAAAAATTTTAGAGGTGACGCTACTTCGTAGAGACATCGCATCTATTGTTTCAATATCTAAAGAGGCGCATGCCTCTTCATCACAGAGGCAACGTCTCTATTCCAAGTTTAAATTATTATTTTTTTGGGAATGGTGCATGGCACTGTTGTCATGCACCACCCCCTGTTGATTTTTTTCTTGTTTGGCACGGTTGCCCACTTGCACCTATTTTTAGTTTTTTTATTTATTTATTTTTTATTCTTATTATTTTATTACATTTTCATTTATTTTTATCTTCTATTAGCATTCTTATTTTTTTATTTGTTTGTTTTATTTTATTGTTCTTTTATTTTAATTGCTATTTTTATTTTTGGCATGTTTATTTTTATGCAATATTTTTATTTATTATTAATTGATTATGGTTTGATTAATTACGGATTTATGAATTAAATAATTATTTGTTAATTTAATTGGGTTACTTGATATTGTGAAATATTTTTAATTAATTTTAGATTTAATATTTTTTTGTTAAATATATTAATATGTATCTAGCTAGAATTTAATTATTGACTATTTTTATTATATACTAACTTTCTTATTTTTTTTGGATTTATCTTTGGTGATATAATTTGAAATCAATTGCAGATTGGAACGATTAGTGGATTTTTACCACTTTGTTTTATTTTAGATTTCAATTTTAGTAATTGTTATTTTTTTATGTTGTGTGATAATTGGGTTGTAATTCATTTCTCCTCCTTTTATTTCTTTGCATATTTTTATTTTTATTTTTATTTGTTAATTGTGAAAGGTGTATGTGATGTGTGTATTGTGATGATTCAATGACCAAATTGTATGAAAATAGACTAATAAATAAACTTGCACTAAATTAAAAAAAACTTGGAAATTGTTTGGATCAAAACAGCTATTTGTATATAATTAAAGGGATAATTAAGTAATTAAAAATAATAAAATACAAACGGAGGCAGATCGCAAGTTCGTGTGGGCCATTCAAAAGCTCATACCCAGTTTCCGAATCCAATCTCTGAGGACGGTTGCTGAGCTCCCTCCGTGGGATCTAGTTGTTGTAAAAGTGTCCCAAATTTTATCCCAGTGACGACTCCATTCTCCAACTAAAGCCTGTCAAAAGGCTCAAGTTGTATTCTTAGTGGGCCTGAGCCCGCACAGTGTTATGGTCGCCAAACACTTGAGCGTGCGATGAACCCTGCCGCCTACAAAAATCTTAATATAGCTATTAAAATTTAATCAACCATTTTTCCCTATGATACCAAAAAGGAAAAAAAACTTTTATAAGCTTAATTTTATTGAATACAAATTAAATTAAACAATAGTTATTTTTAGATTTTTTTTTTGTTTTAAAATAATTTCAGTAATTTTTGTTTTTAGAAATCCACAAAAAAGGAGTAGAGGTTCACACCTCTGTGAGAAAGAGGCGGCGCCTCTTCATCGGCAATTACAAAAAAAATTAATGCCAGAACGTGATGGAGGAGTAAATGGGCGACGTGGGGAGTAAATGGGATATTAAGAGCTGAAAACCATTATAAATGGGAAAGGAAAAAATCAGAAGAGAGGAGGATGAAAAACAATCAGAAAGATCAGAAAAAAATCAAGAAGAAAGAAAAGAAAAAAATCAGAAGAAAAATTCAAGACAAAAGAGAGTGAAAAATCCAATTGAAGTTGAAGTTAGAGGCTAGTATCTCAATCCGTAGCTGTGATGGTTCAGAATCTGAAAGCAAAAATTATTTTCAGTAAATTCTTCATCTTTATTTTCGAATTTTTTTAAAATTATTTCTGCACAAAAATTTTATAGACAACGCCACTTCGTAGAGACGTCACATCTATTATTTCAATATTTAAAGAGGTGCACACCTCTTTATCACAGAGGCGGCGCTTCTATTCCAAGTTTTTTTTTTTTTGGGAATGGTGCATGACACTGTTGTCATGCACCATCCCCTATTGATTTTTTTCTTATTTGGCACGGTTGCCCACTTGCTCCTATTTTTCGTTTTTTTATTTATTTTTTATTCTTATTATTTTGTTGCATTTTCACTCGTTTTTATCTTCAATTAACATTCTTATTTTTTATTTGTTTATTTTATTTTATTGTTCTTTTATTTTAGTTACTATTTTTATTTTTGGCCTGTTTATTTTTATGCAATATTTTTATTTTTGTTTATTATTTATTATTAATTGATGCTGGTTTGATTAACTACAGATTTATGAATTAAATAATTATTTGTTAATTTAATTGGGTTACTTGATATTGCGAAATATTTTTAATTAATTTTAGATTTAATATTTTTTTGTTAAGTATATTAATATGCATCTAGTTAGTATTTAATTATTGATTATTTTTATTATGTACTAACTTTCTTATTTTTGTAGGATTTTTCTTCGGTGATATAATTTGAAATCAATTACAGATTGGAACGATTAATAGATTTTTACCACTTTGTTTTATTTTATATTTCAATTTTAGTGATTGATATTTTTTTATGTTGTGTGATAATCGGGTTGTAATTCATTTCTCCTCCCTCCATTTCTTTGCATGTTTTTATTTTTATTTGTTAATTGTGAATGGTGTATGTGATGTGTGTATTGTGATGATTCAAGGACCAAATTCCATGAAAATGGACTAATGAATAAACCTGCACTAAATTGAAAAAATTTGGGAATTGTTTGGATCAAAATAGCCATTTGCATATAATTAAAGGGATAATTAAGTAATTAAAAATAATAAAACACAAACGGAGGCTCATCGCAAGGTCAGGTGGGTCATTCAAAAGCTCATACCCAGTTTCCGGACCCAATCTCTGAGGACGGCTGCTGGGCTCTCTCCGTAGGATCCAGTTACTGTAAAAGTGTGTCGGATTTCACCCCTGTAGCGACTCCATTCTCTAACCAAAGTCTGTCAAAAGGCCCAAGTTGTATTCCTAGTGGACCTGAGCCCGCACAGTGCTGTGGTCGCCAAACACTTGGTCGTGCGCTGAACCCCGCCGCCTACAAAAACCTTGATGTAGCTATTAAAATTTAATCAACCATTTTACCCTATGATACCAAAAAGGAAAAAAAAAACTTTTATAAGCTTAATTTTATTGAATACAAATTAAATTAAAAAATAGTTATTTTTAGATTTTTTTTTTTTTGTTTTAAGATAATTTCAGTAATTTTTGTTTTTAGAATATGGGAATTGAAGCAACTTCCAATAACGGTCAATGGGACAAGACAAGCTCCGCATAGCTAAGCTAAGCTTGCCTGCATAACCGTCTCGCGCGCTCTTAGCAGTTTCCAAGAAAACATTAACAGTTTCAACAATATCTAATATATATAATATTCCATTTCTTGGCTATAATCTCCCATTTTCCCATCTGCATTTAGCTTTCTTTTTCTCAATTTAAAAGCCAAAAACTGTGAAGGAATTTTTTTTTGGTTATTGAATTATATACTTCTACTAATCAAAATCCATAATCAATCTTGCTTTCAACAATCATTTAGACAATAAAAAGGTAATCTTTATTTTAACTTTTTTTAAATCTTTTTAATTCTTCGAAGATTGATTTGGGATTGATTTTTTTTGCGACTTAATTTATTTGCATCGAATTCATTTTTATATGTTATTATATGATTCATCAATTGTAGCAAGAAAAGAAAAATAACTCCAATTTAATTTTATTTGCTTTTGTTAATTGTGTACATTTTCTTGTTCTTTCCTTAATATTGTTTTTTGATAATGTAGATTGTATACAACACAACATGCTGTTGATGCATAATAATATAGGTGCACCAACCATGGTGGTGGTGATGGTGATGGTGTTGGTGGTGGTGTTGGTGGCTGCGGCTGATAATAACCATGTGTTCAGCCCTTGTTCGGATGCCAGTGTAGGAAAATTCGATGGTTTTACATTTGGTCTTGCATTTTCCAGCAAGGATTCTTTCTTTTTTGATCAAGTTCAACTTTCACCTTGTGATACTCGTCTTGCTCTCTCCAGCAAAATGCCACAACTTGCTGTTTTTAGGCCAAAAGTTGACGAATTGTCTCTGCTTACCATCAATAGCACCACCTTTGATTCAGTATGCGAATAGGGTCTTCTTTCTTTTGCTCATAATTCTACATTTAGACCATGAAAATGCAACATTGTTTCTCTAGCATTACTGCATTTGTATAAATGTTAATATGATATGCACCTTAAATTTTTTAGGGTATGTCTGGTGGCTATATGGTCGCATTTGCTGGGAGGAAGTATGCTGCAAGATCACTTCCAGTTATGGTTGCTGATAATAATATGATTGTTACTAGTTTCACTTTGGTAAAATGCATTCAGCACAGGCTTTTTTGTTCTGATCATTTTTCCAGAATAGCATTGCTGAAATTAATATGTTGACTTGTGCCACAGGTTCTTGAATTCCAGGCGGGTACTCTTCAGAACTTGTACTGGAAGAGCTTTGGGTGTGATTCGTGCTCAAGGGGTTTTGTTTGCCTCAATGGCAAAGATTGTGCGATTCCAAGTTCAAATTGCAGAAGTAATGGTGGCAATTTCGACTGCAACTTAGGCATTCAGTTAGCATTCTCAGGTACTGACAAGAATCTTGAATCGCTTAATACGTGGTACGAGGTATCAAACCTACGGCAATACTCTCTATATGGCTTATACTCTGATCTTCGCAATTCCCTTGGTCAATTCACTGGACAATTTTGAGCTTTTACTTAAGGTAAATGTTATGTCATTCTCATATCATTTGTGATGATTGAGCAAATGATGGATCATGTATATTGGGACATTCAGTTATCTCTATCAGCTTATATATGGTTCTTTTAACTGAGAATGTAGCACATTTTGGCAGTCTCTGCGACAAGAATGATTTTGATGGGTTCCATGTTAATTCTGTTTAATCATCATATTCAAATTCAACTTTATTGGGTTTCAACAGAAATGCCAAAATTCATATCAATTGCTCCACTTTTATAAAACTGCAATGAATTTGTACGCGTTGGTTTGAATCAAATAATGTGCCACAGATTTAAATCGCACCTTTGCAACCTGACAAGTTCACAATAGTTAGCAACTGCATGCTTACATGCTAATTAAATCGAGCTGCATCTGCTGCAATAGGTATGACGCGCAAACGATTTGAACCTATGTCTTCAATGAAGCAGTGAAAACTAAGCAAAAGAAGAAATTAGTTGGTATATCAAGGTGAGCATTCACACCATAACAACCACTGAATTTAAACGCTAACAAAGCATAGAATAATGGTAGATGTTCAGTGAGTTATAGACTCGAAATTCACATGTGAACAAGCTTTATAAAGGTAACTTTCTCTGGCAGCAACATCAGGTAGCCAGAAACCAGGACTACTGACTTTGCTGGGATGAAGTTCCAAGTTTAAACCACATCCCTTTGTCAAAACTCTTGCACCCGGATTTTGTTTTCTTGGAATTCTACTCTTTTTGTGAGTTTACAATAGGGACTTGGGAATGAAATGAGTGGCATTAGAGAGCAATGACATAACCTTTATTTCATAGTTTTAGACAATATTTACTCGGCAGGTTGCTAGTTTCCTAGAAAATTTTATTGGCAACCAAACACGAGCACATGATGCATTTCAAGGTTTCACTTCACAAGATGGAAACACAAGCCTAGAGATTCACCAATTCACAAGTTACAATATTAGTAGCTCTAATTATTAGAAGCAAGCTACAATATTAGTAGCTCTATTGGTCGTCTTACTGCAGCTGCAAACTTAACATCATCTCAAAGATTGCTCTTTTCTTTGATGTGGTAATTCAATAGTAAATAATATTTTCTGCAAAAATGACACCGTTTTTTTCATGTGACTGCTACATCATATCCTGCTGAGATTCAGCAATTCACAAGTTTCTTCCTGAAACACTCCTATGGTCTAGCATGAGCATGTAAAATGCACACAGATGACAACCAAAATTGCTCTATAATGTATTCCAATCTACCAGAACAAAAATACAGGTATGCCAAATGAAGCCAATAAGAACAAAAGGGTCACTTGCCAAAAGCAGCATGCAACTGAAACATGCTGATTGCTTCATCTGTATAAAATAGCAAAATGTTAGTAATTAGTATAGAGGTAAAAGCCAGTTTCATGTAAATCAGGAACTAGACAACTTTGATTCATCAGCATCCCGCTGTCTTCATGTCTTCTTTGTTTTCTTCAACTCATTATCACTATCATTACTGTCCTCACCTCCCATATTTTTTTTTGTTTCTTTCATCTCATTGCCATCTTCAGCAGAGTTATGACCATTGCCAACATCATATCCATAATTAAAATCAAAATGTTCACTACTATCAGAGCGGTACACTTTCTTTTCCTCTTCTTCCATCTCAAATTTGTTGTTATCAGATTGAAGGCCAGGAAATGTGTCTTGGTGCTCATCTCCATCCAGAGATTTATCAGTGGCAAGCTGCAATCCTTTATCGACAGGGCCTGATTCTCTCCCTTCAGAGTCCAAACATGCAACACCAGAATCATCCAACTGAATTTGTTTGCGCTGAACTTGAATCAGATAATGTGCCACAGATTTGAATCCCAGATTTAAAACCTGAAAGGTAGATCAAAGACAAATAGCAACTGCAAGCTCACATGGAGGAAATCAAATTTTTTTTAAAAAGACTATTCTTAGCCTGAGAAACTGAAAAGGCCAGTGCAGGCAGGAGGAGGATGTGTTTATGCCTAGGTGTGAAGTAAAAGTACATCATACATGCTTGTACATACACGGGACTAAATATTGATGATATTAACCTTTCTATAAATAGGTCCAGTGGGTGCCCACCCTCTCGCCTTTCGGCAAAGGCTGCAGTTGCAAATTCCACGACAAACAGGACAAATCCAATTTGGATTCTCATCAACTTCGATCACATTCTCTCCGTATCTGTACAAGATGGAAACAGAATTGACTCCATTCATTAATCAAATTTAGAATCAAATTTAGCAAGAGTGATTTTAGTTTGAGTACAACAGCATTTCTTATGGCATGAGTAAAGTGAAACAGTATTTCTGGTGTCATTTAAAATTATCAATATTGTGGTCTGTCTAGATATTCATTTCATGATCTACAACAGCATAGGTACTTAATTGGGATACATGCAATGACCTTAGAAGGAGATGGCATAATGTGAATTTCTAAGGACTCTTCTCACTGCTCGGTATATTGAATAACTATTATGAAGCATATACCAGAATCCAAGGCAAAAAAATGAGTTGTTGGTGCCAACATAAATGAACCAATAACACAATCTTTAGTTTTTGAAATGTCATTAAATACCTCATGTATAAGCAATCCCCACAAAATTGTCCTTGGACCAAGTTGCATTTGCTGCAATGGGTATGACGCCCAAGAGTTTTCTGCCTGCAAGAGAGATTGTCTCTAAGCATGTTTATTAAGAAACCAGCCTGTACATCCAGATAACCAATCACAATGGAAACACCGCTGAATGTGAACACTCATAAGCATTGAATAATGGTAAATAACAGTATAAATTATAGGCTCACAATTCTTCAAATGAACAAGTTCTTAAATCATCATCTGTATTAAAATCTCGAACTCCTGAAGGTTTTGGAATCGAAAATAACAATCATTCTCTAGCAGCAACAATATGCCAATGTGCTAATGAACTGAATACTTGTTGCATGGAATGTACAGGAGACTTGCAAAACTAAAAATTCAAGAAAAAATTATTCAAAAAATGCATTAAAAAAACTATTCAAAAATGCATAAACCATTAACATAATGAAAAAAAAAAAGATCCCTAAATAATAAAATAAGAGCTAAATAAAATTCAACAAATAGGTGTCATTTCACCAAAGCAATGTGCATGTATATAACTGGGGAAGTTTAATTTCCAGGGCTCCAAATAACTGATATTAAAAGGATGATTCTATATCAGGAGGTCCAGAAAAAGAGGAAGTCAGCATGAGCTTACTGAAAAATATATCAACACATTAAAACAGATACTTAATCAAAATGCCATATTCTCATTCTAATTTAGTAATATAATCTTGGGCGAGGTGGTATATTGTGTATAGCCTGCAAAAGCTAGTCTTGTGTTTTTAGCTAGTGATTAAATCATATAATCATAAACTGATAGCAATATCTCCCAGGAAGGCAAATAATTCACGTGCACCAATCCAAACATGAAAAAGCACTGGGAGATATGACCCCCTTATGGGTTTTAAAAATCAGTTCTTGCAGACATCATAAGGCCTGTGGATGAAAATTTTCATTTCTCTATTTTTAAATAGACATGCAACTCATTAAGAACCACGCCCCATTTTTAGAGGAGCTAGGCCACGTTTCGAAAGAGTTTACAAAATAAAGAAAATGATATTCATAGTACGATTTTCATAGATAATTAATTAATTTTGTTTACTGAGTATGGCCTATATTGACAATGATGTTTGAAGCGAAGTTGCATTGCCTTTTATTAGGATAAAAACACATGAAACATTAGCCATTCCTAGCATGTCTTTACATCAAAACAAAAAAGGACAATGAGTTGAATAGCTAAAACAAGAAATTTGCCTTAATTTGCAAGATTAGATAAGACAAAGAAAAGAAATTGATCACCTGCATTGATGACATGTTTCTCCTAACACCGGATCATATATGCGCTTTCCATCCTTCCCATATCCATCCACAGACAATTCCCAAGGTGTCTTACAGTCACCCAAAAGCTTCTCTTGTTCTTCTGTATATATCTCTGGCTTTGAACCTTCTTGTAACCGAATCTCCAAATCCTTTGAGGCACCTCTCTTTGTCTTAGTGGAGATTTCCATGTAATTAATTGGAGTCATAGTTTTCAATCTAAAAACCATATAATACAACAACAAAATGATCATTACAAATATAAACATAGAGTAATATCAGAAACTACAAAATCTAAATGTGCTAAAGCATGATCAGCACTTACAAACAAAGATCAACATTACTCAAAAAAATCATCCAAAAGAAACAATCTTTCTCACTACCCACAACCCAAAATACACCCTACTTTATCATGCTAAAGCATTATCAGCACTTACAAACAAAGGTCACCATTACTCACAAAAATAATCCAAAAGAAATACACAACCCAAAGCACCCAACTTTATCAAGAACCAAGCAAAAAATTAAGTGAAAAAAAAAAAAAACAAAAAACAAAAAACAAAACCCAGAAAAGAGAATACCTAGAGGAGCGCCTTGGTGAAGCAGAAAGAGGCAAATTAGGAGAGGGTGGTGGTTTCTTGTGATTATGAGTAGTTTTAACTTTAGAATTGAGCTTGAGAGAAAGTTCAAAGATACCCAATTTCTGCATTCTCTCTTTGTTCTCTTTAATCCTCTGTTCCCTCAACTCTTCGTATCTTCCACTTACAGGAATAGCAACAGTTCCCTTCTTCCCTTTGCATGTACCATCACCACCACCTTCATTCTCATTGCTAGGCGGTGGTGGTCTCTTCCTCCGTGTGGACACCATTGTTGGAGACTGTGTGTGTAGAGACGTAGAGTATGTCGGTGGAAAATGAAGAGAGGACTGTGTCTTCACGTGGCGGGTAAAAGAAAAAGGCCGCGGCGGGAGTTGGGCAAGCAAATCAATGAGCAAACGACACGTTAAGAAATTGTCGTCTTGGTCTTGTTATTTATTTATTTTCTAAAATAGAAGACCAATTAAATTATAAATTATTTTTTGAAAATGGTTGAATTATTAGTTTTTTATTTGACTTATCTAATTTTAATAAACTAATACTAATTAAAAAATATATTTGAAAAAATTATACTTTAATTGTATCAACTATATCTTTTTAATTTGTGAAAAAATAAGACTAAAATTATAATTTTTAAGATGGAAAAGGTAATGTAACAGTAATTTTGTAATAAATAATTTATTATTGTTTATTATTAGCTAAGTGACTGTGCTAATTCAATAATTTTTCACTGTGGTACTGTTTTAGTATTTAATGATTCAAAATTAGAAAAATAATAGAATTAATTTTTGAAGATAATGAAGCCTTATTATTATGATTTTTAAACTTTAAATTAGTGAAAATTTATTTTTAAACCGACACTTTTATATCATGTTATGTATTCTTACTTTATCAAAACCCATTTTCAAAGACATTCTTTAATTATAATCGAAAACATGTGAATCAAAATAATGCATATTTAACATATTCGGTTAAATTTTTCTTTGATGGGTCTTTAATATATATGTGAGATAAAAATATATATATATTATATAAACAGTTTAATTGAAATGCGTCCTAATCAAAATCCATTTGCTTATTTACAGGAAATACAGTACCCATTTTCAGAACAAGGTATGAAACCATATGCTGTGGGATGTGCAAAAGAGGAAGAAAGGATTTAGATGAAACAATTCATGAATCAATGAGCTTGAGCTCAAATTACAAAACCACCGATTCAATGATATACAATTGGTATTGTCTCTCTCAAGTCTGCATCGTTACAAAAATCCCCCACTACAAAAAAAAGTTTCTTGAACAAGCTAAGCATGGTATGTATGTACAAAAAGGATTTCTATGCACACACTGTACAGTAAGAATCAATCAATTTCACAGCTACTTCCTCACTTTCCAAAAAATATGCCATATGTTTTCCATAGCAGCAGCATTTCTTTTTTTCTTTTTTTTTTTTTAAACAATAGATGAGATGCATATGGTCAGCTAAGCCATTGAAACCGATCATGAGTTCTGGCCATTCTTGGAACTGCTATGGCAATTTGAGCTTTGTGATCATCCAATCAACCATCCAAAGGTTGCATATAAAGCCGCAAATTTGTTAGGAAGTTGGAACATGCATCTTTCCATGGAGATCCACCACAAGATCTCGAAGCTCAGGGAAAACTGATACAAGCAATAGTTCAAGCATTGCATATGCAAGTTGCTTCACACAGATCGTGGACTGCAGTTTCCAAAAGATGATACAAGTTAGTACATATAAGTTAGAACAACTCATAAAATGTGAAGATTGAAGATAAAAGATAAAGTGTAGAATGCGCATAGTTCGTTGCACAAAAAGCACAAATTTCGGTCTCCAACTTGGAGATCTAATGGATGAATCATGAATGGGAAGCAGATGTTTATGAGATGATAATCTGCTCCTATGATTCATACCTAGCCAAACTATTGGACCAAAGAAATAAAAGGGTGAAAGACCACACCTGCGTGAAATAGAAAATGTCTCTTGCACAACGTTTGTATTGTTTGTTTCCGATCAAACTAACCAAGGCTGTTGGAGCTCCATCTGACAAAATGAAACTTTTTTAGTTATCTCTATCTAATATTCAATTCTAGGCATTAGCAGTTTAAAATATAGAACAAATAAAATCCATGCAAGTTGAAAATAGCCTCCACAACAATGATTTATACTCCAGTATTCTCTTCCAAAATGGAATGGAGAAATCTTAACTTTCAATCTATAGTGGCTTTTGGAATCATAGATGCTATGTAGCACGGCCAGTAAAATTGTCTGTAATTGTTTCAAGAAATATAGGATCAAATCCAATTAACAGATTGGATCCAACAAATTTAAGGGGGGCAGAATTCAGCTCAGTGTGTACACCAACTATTGAGTCTGAAAATCAACACACATGAAACATGGACCATTCTAATCCAATCTTGAATGCAAAATGAGAGGTTCTGCTTGCATGGAGCGCCTGTATAGACTACTTATCAATTACCAAAATATCTATTAATTTTCTTCCCCAGCTTTTCAACATGTTGAACCTCTGGTTAATTCAAGGAAAAAGAAATGAAGTTAACCTTCGCTCGCTCGCTTTTCTACACAAGCCCAAGCCACAGACAGTACTTGCATTGAAATTTAATAGCAGTAGGATATTGACATTACATAGAAAGGGAAGGGGAAACTAAAAGTATTATGAAGATCAGATATAGCTCATAAAATCACAGAATCATCATTGGAATGATCAAATATAATGTCAAACAAGCAAGAACAATGAAAGGCCGCTTAGTTTAAGGGGTCAAAACTTGAGATTGAGATAGATGTACTCACCAAATAGCATCTTTTTTATATCACTTGCTCTACGAACAGCCTCCAGCTGCTCCTCAAAGGAACCAGAACCTTGTTTAGAGACCTTACTGCCACCAAATTGGCCAACTTGGAAGGGCACGAAGTGAGTTTCATCAACTTTACCTTCTGTAGCTCCTATTCTTGTGAAGAACGTACCATTTGGCCAGAGAGTCTGAAAATAATGCATCATTATTATTGTTTATTTTGAGAATGTGAAAGTAATGTATTATTCGATAATGCTACAGACTGGTTGATCTGCTATCTAATATCAGCAACATCATATCATGATATAATCCGGCACTTGTCATATAGAAAAATGGTCTTAAATGGTTCATCTTAATACTATATGATACCTTGAGGCATTAGCATCACCACAAAAATCCACAATAAGAATCACCTCAACATCAACCACCAAAAGTAGCCGCCTCAGCACATATGCACCATGTGTTGTTTTAACACATTCTCCATTAAGCAGATGAAAGGCTAAGGGTGATGTCAGAATAGCCAGTCCTTTCATTTTAGATGGGATCCAATCAGGAAATGAAAGTTACTAAATTTGACATCTGCTGATATTAAAGCATCACCAGTTTGTCGGATGGACTTGAGAAAATTGCATATGGGCCCTTGTTACTGGGGGCACTTTTAATGTCTGTTCGACAAGTTCATTTCATGTCAACAAATGTTGACAAACTGGTGATACTATAATATCAGCTGGCCCATAGTTATTCAGAAAATAATTCAATGATTCTATCAACTATTCAAAGTTCAAACACGACAAAAATAGCACTTGACAATCAGTGCCAGACTGAATCAGGACCATTCGTCAAAATATGGGGAAGACACCCTTCAAAACCTTATCATGAAAGTGTCATGATTGTGTCGTTTTGAGTTGCACCAAAATTTGAAACCAAAAATCTCAACATGCCATCCCACAATATATATGGAGTTTTCCAACAATGATAATAAAAAAGCACATCAATAAGACATGCAGCAATGGCATAAGAACAAGCAGTTTTAGCCACAAGCCAGAAAGTATGTATGTTAGGCACATATTTAATCAACAACTGATGCAACACATCATTCCTCATATGTGTGAAGCACACAATAATCTTTCTAATAGACTTGTAAAGTAAAAACACCACAACTTTAGATACTGGTTCAGTCCTTACATCTTGCAACCACCGAATCCCTTGAGCAATAATGTCCTCTCTCCGAAGCCAGTGAATCTGTCTCAAGAGCCAATCATCAATAGCATCTTCCATTATCAACTGCAGTATTTGCTTCGAAATCCAAAAGACCTGTCTTCTGCAAATTCAAGATGCGTAAATATTAAATACTTGCCTGTGGTAACATAACGCCATAAAATTGCAAGCAATCAAGCATGCTAAAACAACTATTCAAAAGAACCATAAAATAGTAGGTTGTTATTCATAAAATAGGGACTAACATATGATGATACATTAATAAGTGGTTATGCAGCACATAATGAGTTATATTCATATTTCATATAATACAACACAAAAACTTTCCCTAGAATAGCTGTGCAGCAACAGAAAAAGAAGAGAAACACAAAAATTTTACTTGTCTTCCATAAGGATCTATGATTAGGACATAAAGAAGAATACTCTCTATTGCTACTAGTGCATATTGATCTACAAAAAGGATAAGACAAAAAAAATTAAAATGATGACTCATGGAAAATTTTGATTTATTTGGATCTTCATTTTTAACATCTATTACGAAATATATCTCTGGTATTTTGTCATATGCTTTCTGTAGATCAAAGCACACTAGTCACCAAAGAGAGTTCTCTCAAATTTTCTTAATATCAGGCCACATGTCAACTTTTTAAGGAGCCATGTGGCATTTAAACCAATGATAATAAGACGTGGACTATATAGACATGGACAAATGATTATATCAAATGTGCATTTTATGAGTTATGAAAGAAATTAAAATAGATTACAATTGTACATAGGCATATGTCAAGCACAAGCAATTTGTTATAGTTTTTAAAGAGGAGAGTTAAATATTTACAAAGGAAATCATTATTCCATGCCAGGGTTTTAAATAACAGTATCGTGAACTGTTTCGGTATCGGACCATATCGGACTGTAACGGCCGCCGCTATCGTGAATTTTAAAAAATGTTTAGCAAAATAATTTAAATTAATGATAACAAAAAATGTGTTAATTTTCAATACACAAAATTAAGAAACGCTTAAAAACTATTATTTTTCTTATATTTACTTATATTTATGTATAAAAATTTTAAAATAAATATTTATTTAAATAGCATTTATTATTAAAATGTAATTAAAATTTATCTTTAATTGAATAAAATTTATTATTAAATTTGAAACAAAGATTAATGTATATAAAAATTTAAATAGATAATAAAATTAAATAAAAATAATTAAAGATAGACCAAAAGATTATTTCTAATATCTAAAAAATTTTAAAAATAAAGCTTTTTATTTTTAATATTTTGTAGGAAAATAAATAATAAATTAAAAAAAAAAAAAGAAGATAGATATCTTGAAAGAAATATGATTGTTAAATAATAAAACATGTCAATAAAAAAGTAAACACCTATCAAACCCACTTTTATTTTCACCTTATATTTATTTATTTTTTCCTTTAAAGATTGACCATCTCTAGGAAACCAAAACAAAAAAGTAGAGAGCCGCTCTTTTTTTCCCCTTCCGGTCCACCGCTCTTCCTTTTCTTCTTCTTTTTCCTTCGTTTTGGATCGGTCGACTACTCTTATTTTTCTGCTCCTTCTTCCTCCGTTTTGTACTAGTCGACATGCAACGGCCAAAATCGCTCCTTTGCAGGCGATATAGCCGATATATCCCATATTTCACCAAAACCTTAGCTAATCCCTAATCCCCATCCCGAATCGTGTAAATATTGTATCAGCACCCTTAAAAACCGTGACGAAACGGCCGATACGCTGCATATCGGCCAGTATTTAAAACCCTGTTCCACGCCGAGTAGTTCTATAGCTTGTCACTGAAGTTGAGAACGTCTCAAGACCAAAAGGTCCATATACATAAGTAATGAAATTTTGTAAAAACTTTTCCTATTTAATCACAAGTCCAGATGGTATAAATAGGGTCTTCTTATGATTTAAAAAAAAAAAACATGACAAAAAGAAATCGAGTCAAAATATGATCTCAAAAATATAATGGGATCAATAATAAATGCCGCATTGTCTAAAATTTATCTATAAATCATTAAGTTAGAAGCACAATGACAGAAAGCAGCTAATAATAGAATGATTAAGAATTCATTCCATTCCTGAAAAGCATTAGCTCACCTCAGCCAGCCCCTTCTCTTAAGCTGGAACACCTTATCAACAAGATTTAACAGAGGTACACTGACATTAGGTGGAGTCCACTGCAAGTAAACCAAAATATGATCATCCAAAAACATAGCTGAGATAGCAAAGGGGTCTAGAGGTTATGCAGAAAACAAGAGAAATAAAATTAAGCTAAGAAAAAATACCTCAGGTGGCATTCCAGCTGGATCCTCCGTATTTCTGGTGGTTTCTGCTGCAGAACTTGCTGCAGGAAACCCTCCCTGGTTAATCCGCTCCAATGTTCTCTCAAGAACTTGTTTGTTCTTTGCATCCAAGGTCCTAGACCCTTCATCATGCTTGATCACTCGAGGTGGAAAGCCCTTTAAGTTTAACTCATTATCAGAATGCCAACCATTAGCTTGCTTATTGGATCCTTCCTCCTGCAAATGACTTTCTTGCTTCAGACTTTCTTCATTATCAGAAAAGCTGTTTCCAGTTTCTGATGTATCTTGCCTTGTCACATGATTATTCATCTCATCCGCATGCCAGGACAAGTTCGTGCTGTAGATTGACGAATCAGGATCGTCAAGGGGGGAACCAACAACTTTGCGCATTAAGCCATCTGAAACCCCTTTAAATTGACGAACAATATCATCCACAGCATCATCCACATTTACTGTTCCAGTCAATGAACAAAATCAGAAGGGAAAATGTCTTAATAGGCAATTCTAGTGAAAAGAATAGCCATTGTATTCGATGAGCATCCAAGGATTATATTGTCCAGAAAGCAGATTGTTAAAATATGCCTATACAATTAGAAGCCAAAAAGGGTTACGTATGTTGTTCTACATATACATTTCTTTGACAATAAACAAAATTACAGGAACAACATGCCCATAATTGTCCCCTCAAATTAAAAGAGATAACACATAAAACAAAAAAATAGTATCAAGCCATGTAAGGTTGTCAACATCACAACAGATCAAATGAAGCCTATGTAGATATATGCTGAAGATAACAAATAAATAGCTTCAAGCAATCACCATTATATTTTTTTGAAAAGCCCTTTTCTGACTTTTAATCAAGTTCACTTAATTTGTGAAGTTTTCCTTTCTTTCTCTATTTAGCTAAATCCCAAACAACAATAGCAAACACATGATAAAATTAAGGGGAACGGAAGAAAGGGCAAAGGAAAGCATGTCCACATGCATGCAACCACCAAAGGGAAAAACACTGATTAACAAACTGACCATAACATAAGAAAAAAGTTCAAGATGAACAGCTTACAACTGGAAACAAAGATAATAACACAAAAAATTACCGATCAAGAAAGAAAATCCAATACGACACTCAAAAAGAAGAGAACATAGCCATTTGCATTTGTTGGTGGTACAAGGAGTAAGTTCAGGACTTCGAGGCAATGTGGTTTTTCAAAGGTCTGAACTTCTGTAGGCACCACATAGATTTTTAAGGAGGTTTATTTCAATAGAGGACTGAATCTTGACTTTTACAGGTCTGAGTTTGTCCTTCATTGAACAACTAAGATGATACAACAATGAAGAAAACCACCCACATACCTGCCAGAGTTCTCATCACTGACGCAGATTTTCCAAAAGAATAATTCTTCAAAAAGAAAAGAGAAAACAGAATATATTTAGTATCATTCATCTTACCAAATGGGAAAAATATTTAGAGGAAAAAGAGATGAGAAAATATACAATCCTACATCAACAGACATCAATAAGTCCAATGAATTGTATACCTTTGAGTTAACACTTAAGAAATCCCACACTTCATGCTGTTCAGCAACATTAGCTATAGACAAAAGATCCTGGAAGATGCAGCATGATTTTAATGCAGCAGTAAAATGAAGCAATTTAAAGAAGAAATTAAAAGCAAGGACTATAGACAAAAGATCTGGAAAGATGCAGCATGATTTTAATGCAGCAGTAATAAATGAAGCAATCTAAAGAAGAAATCAAAAGCAAGGACTGAACAGTACTTGCAAATATTTATCAAGCTGAATGCATCGTTGATGAACAAATGCATCCTCTGTGCTTGATGAGAATATCCTTTTGGGAGGCAAATGTAATGTGTAATTAGGAATATCCTTGAGATGTCGATGTAACCTCTCAAAATTCCTGTATCTGGCGAGAAGGAAAAATAAAAATAAATAAATAAATATATATATATACACAACAAAAGTTAACTTATCCACAAACCACAGCTACAGAAACATTGATGTCCTTGCACTTGTAGTGAATATTTAAATTGAGAAAGGACAAGAAAAAACTAAAAAAAATTTGTTAAAACTAGAATCCAGTTAAATTATACTCTAGATACCTTCTTTTCACAAACCAAGTTTTGTTTTCTGCATCCGTCACTGCAACTGAATAAACTGCAAAAGATTTTGACCCAATCTTCTCAAAGTATGCTCCCATCACCTGTAGACACATAAATGAACGAGGAATAAAGTAACCTAATTAGATTCATGAAGGTAGAGTGAAAAAAGGCAATATTCAACAAGTTGTTCCAATTTGAAAACTACATGGCACAAGGGCTCTAATCAGTGGTTCAAATTTTTAATCTTTCAGTCTCAACAATCAAAGCAACATAATACCCACCCGGCACTTCAGCTTAGGATTAGGAACATGAGGTCCCCCACCATGGAATACTATATCTGAGGTCTTCTTAGCAGCATGATCTTCAATAGTCCTACCAATATTTGAACTATAGAACTCGGAAATAATGGATCCTCTGCCATCTCCTGTAGATGCCTTTTTTTCAGCAGGCTCAACTTTCAGAGCAGAAGTACTGTTGGATCTCTTAAGCCTACTTTTATTTTCATTAGCCAAGGGATTCGTAGGGCTATCAAATTCAACACCAGCATCCACCCTATCAAGAGAAAACTCCTCCATATGTTTGTGAGTAAAATGTTTCCCACTTTTATTCTCATCACTTAATAGAGTTTCATGACTTGATTGAGGTGTAAGCCTGATTACAGCTTTCTCCTCTGGCCTTGTAAAAGTCATGGTGCTGTTTGCTAAAACTTCCTTCCTGGCATTTACAGCAGGCTCAGCATTATTTGTTGCAGAACCCCTTGCTTTAGGAAACCCTTCTCCTGCTTTAAGGTTTTTAGTCTCTTTCTTTTTATAATTTCTTCCTTTTGTCCACAAGTTTTCAAGATTTTCAGGTGTAAGAACTTCAGTTCTTCTCTGAGTTGCTGCCTCTAGCACCCGTGCCCAATCTCCATAACGTGTCTGCATAGGCTCCTGCTGATTTGATTCATAATCCAAGGACATTTCTCTATGATCATCAATTCTAGCCGATGTCATGTCAATCCCTTGAAAGTTCTTTTTCTTATCAACAGTATCAGTCTTTTGACTGTTGAACGGTGAACTTTTTCCAGAGGAAACGTCAAAATTATATGCAACCCCAACAGACAGATCACCACTTGCCTCCATTAAGCTACCATCTTTAATGGAAAGCAAAACAAGTTCAATGATCTCATTGACATACCTGGTTAAGAAATAGAAAACTAAAGCATATAGGTAAATATTCTAATGAAACTCAAAAGAGAGAAGAGAGAAAAGAGATGACATGTTATTTTTTATCTACGTCAGACTCTCACCCATGTCATTCAAACTGAAGCCACAATTAATGTCTCAAGAAAAGGTTTTAAGAAATCTGATACCAACAAATCTTTTCCATAATTATGAATCACTAAAGAAACTATATGATAAAACCACCGTCCAATCATTTCATTTTCAATATAAAAATTACATAGCTCACTTTCAAATAATTGGTGATATATTCAGTTCCAACAATTAGAGTTTCCATTAAGAGTGTATAGAGAAGATTTGAATGGATTGATTTTTGGAATCATATAAAAAGTATTGAGAAGTTAGACATACTAATATTTAATCTATTTAATATCCAGTTCTTCTAGTTATGCAAAACTCATCTCGTTCAGGAGATGTGGAAAGCTGAATAAAACTAAAATATGTATATTCCACATTCAATTTATATAATAAGACACCTCACAGATAAAGGGAGATTAGAAAAAAGCACAAAAATTCTGTAATGCTGAAGAAGAAAACAATAGATCTTACACTGGGCTCGCAAGATTCATAACAGGCTGCAATATCAAGCAAGTTACAAGCTCTCGAGCAATTGTTCGAACAAGAGGGCATTGAGATTCTCGAGTTCTTAGCACTACAGCTAAAACTCCACCAACTAGTTGCTGAAGAACCTTTACATGAAAAGCAAATAAAATAAGATGAAATAAAGATGATAGAATCCAGAGCAAAAAAGTATTTTCATTACACCACTCACACCTTGTACTCACTCTCAGGAGATAAAAGTGCAGGATGAAGCTCTTTAGAAGCCATTAGATGGTGCTTTAATCTTTCATCTCTTTCATCCGTAGAAAGTGTCGCCATTACATCAGTGCCTATTGCAGCTTGATTTCGTCTAAAAAGGTCCAAGTGATCCCCTATTAAATCAACCATATCCCTGCAGCATTAGCCTGTCAATTCTGATGCTTTCACTACCCAAGAAATTTTTTTTTATAAAGCCTGATGATGAATAACACTACTCTTTTGTTCTTATACAGAAAATTTTTTATAGGGAAAGAAACCTACCTAGTTAGCAAGTCAACAAGGTTTATTTCCTTAACCCTTCCTGATATCTCACCAATAGCATCCATTATCACCGCACGCATTAACTCAGGCGCCTCTTTATCCGGTGTAATTTCTGAATACCACAGGTCCACTACAAAATCCTTCAAAATTTTATCAATAAGATCATTTATGGCAGCCTCAACAATTGGTGAATCAATTTTTCTTTTCCACTTTGGCGGGGGAGGCACAGAAGAAAGCCTCGAATCATTCACAGACAATTGTTTCTTCCCCAAATGAGTTAAATAAGACTGAGGAGGGTCCAATTTCCGCGCTTTCCAGCTGATATTCACCTCATTAGACAAAATTCGTAATGCAGAAACCACAAGAATCGATATAGGCAGATTCATCCACATTGATGAGCTCGTATCTGTAACGAATAAGAACAGCATCAAATCAAACTAAATTAAATTATCTGACGGTCCAAATTCACAAGAATTGAACTCGATTAATTTCTATTTAATCAATTCTCACGTTTAAAAATGCTACATTAGCTACAAATTCAATTAATATTATTACAAAGCTAATGTAATCACTAAAAAAAAAAGTTAAAAATTAAATTGTTAATTAAGTCAAAAACACACAATTATTCAACAAACTCCACTACAATATGAAGAATAAACTGCAGAAATCATGATAAAAATAATAATCAAAGAGCGATAATTGAAAGTAACTTACGAGATAAGAAGTAAGTAACGGCAAAGATACATAAACACCACCAAACCGCTCGTAGTTTAGCCTCTTCAATCAGATCCTGAATCGTCTCCATCGCCTTCATTTTTGCTTCTTCTGTTTGTTTATCTCCAAGAACGCCGCAGCCTTTTCTCTCTTGTAATCTCTCTATTATCGATAACCGGAGTAGTTCCACTGCTACCACGACGACCTAAACGACGACGACGATCATAATTTTGCTTATTATTCTCTGAAAATTACAGAAATTGCAGAGTCCATTTTCGATTACTTTTCTAATAGGAGAGAATAATAATAATAATAATAATAATAATAATATGTTATTTAATATTGCGCAGCACGTATAAACTTAAACGGGGTCGTTTCTTGTTAGGTAGCACGTATGATACACGTGTCGGTTCAGCAAAGCATGTTTCTTGGCTTGTGGATATTAATAATTTTTGTCCTAATAAAATTTATGCCCTAACTATTTGTAAAAATAAAGACATTAAGGACAATAAGATGTGTGTCTATAACCTTGATAACATTGAATTTTTTTTAGGTGTTATATATATATATATATATATGTGTGTGTAAAGTAATCAACAAACTTACTTGTTTGGCCATTTGATTTAGGTTTTGAGATAAGAAGTCATTTCATTGGCTATTAGATTCATAAGTCTATGTTTATAAACCACTTTAAATTAAAAATATAGTATTAATAGCATAAATTACCTCATAAACTATAACTTGATCTAAATCGTAAGAAAACGTTTTAAATTCAAATTTTATATGTAAAAATATAAATATTAATTTTTATTTTAAAATTTATTTAACTTGATTTGAATTAGTTGAAGTATTTAGTAGCTAAACAGTGAAAGTAACTGCATAAACTATTTACTTCCTACTTCAAGTGAATTTATAATATAATTTAGATAGAGATAAATTCATATATAATATTAAATAATAATAATGATATAAATTTATTTTTAAATGGTGATAAAATTTATAAACCAAAATGATGAAGGGTGTAAATTTTAGAATTTTCTCTAATGAGATCTGCAACTGTTTATTCTTATGGTTAGTTAGAAATATATATTATGTATAATTTTTATATTTTTTGTTATTTGTATGAATTATATGTTTGTTATTTCGAATTATCTATAGCTTTTTAGTTGAAAATAAATGGAAAAAGTAAATATGTGAACATGTTATATAAAGATTTGGAAAACTATAAACACTAAATCTTGTTTAATGGTTATGTGAGCAAATCAGAAAAATAAAAAAATGTGAAAGCTAAATAATTGTAGATTTTTTTTTTTATTAATCCATCAAAGATTATGCATATATATATGTGGTCGTCTCCACTCCAGTTCAGCATCACATGACCAAGGTGCTTTATCCTAAACTCCTAATAATTTGATACAACATTATTTAGTGATTAGCATAATTAAGCTGTACAAAATGCAAGTGCATGTGCATGTTTTTTCTTTTTTGTAGCTACTAATATGTTCTCAAAATATTTTCAACAAAAACATGTGAGTGATAACATATCACTCCCACTACTACGGTAAAACGCCCATTATATATGTATATATAAACAATAGTAACACTTAAAATTTTATTGGAATGGAGAAAAATATAAAAACTACAATTATTTGAAATATAAACACAATTAGAACTTAGAAGCTACATTTTCTTGCTCATTCAATGGGGACATCCATGTGCATCTTTGAATATAATTTGAAAGTTTTTAATTGAATATTCAATTTGAAAATTCATGTGATTCTAGATAATTGTAAAATAATAAAATTCATTCAAATATCCTTTTGAATTTAGTAGGAAATATCCTTTTGAAATTAGTAGGAATTTAGAGTCATTACACCAATTTAGAAACTTCAAGACTTAGAGCACAGCACATCTATTTCCAGAGTTTTCTAAATAAAAGCGCTAATGTGGCGCGTTTTATATTAATTTGGGAGTTGGGCTGCATGATTAGGCTTGGAATATGATGATTCAGTATGCTTAAAGTGTAATTATTAGAATTTCTTTTATATTTATGTATTTGAAAAATATATTTTTATTGCCAAAAATTTAGTAAATAAGATTGAGTAGCTTAATGGTAAAGCTCCCTTCAAGACATATATAGTAGACCAAGGGTTTAAACCTTGTCTCTCCTATAACTCTCTCTCCAAAATTTCTATAACTTAATATCTATATATATATATATATCTTAGAACTATCCCTAAACAAACATTAGAATTCTCTTCCAGACCTACAATCGTAGCCATAAAGAAGTTGTTAAAGTAAATAATACATTTGTAAAATTTATCCGGCGTTTGAAAAAAATAATAAAATTTACCTAATTAAATCAAAAAATTTATTTCATTTTCAAGTGAATTTTAAATAAAATTTATTTTTAAATGAATTTTTATTAATGAAGTGTGTTTTGTTCAAATGAATAATTTATGTAATTCATTTTAAATGAATTCTATTTTTTATTATATTATATTATCATATTATATTTGGTATAAATCTAGAATTCAAGTTAATTTTAATTTTAGTCAAAAATACCATTTTAAATAGATTGTATTTTTTATTATTATAATTTCATATTACATCATTAAAAATGTAATTATTTAAAAATTTAAATTAATATTTTAAATTTCTTTTAATTATTTATTTTTAATTGTATTTCTAATTTTTGAAATTACAATTTTATAAATTTTTAATTTTTAATTAAAAATTCATGAAACTCACATTTATATAAAATATTTAAATAAAGGTTTAGATTTATTAAAATAATCTTTTCTATTTGTTTCATCTTTCACAATTTTGAAAAAAATACAATGCAAATTCCTCTCATGAGTTCAATAAACAGGTGGCGTGCCCTCGTAAAAATAAATACTCACCCTAATCAAAAGGCACGAAGCACGTTATATACATATAAATGATAGTAAATCATTTATTTGTTTGAGTTCCGAAGGTAAAAATCTAACTTGAAATTTTTTCTTGCGAATATAAAATTTATTTGAGTTGAGAAAAAAGTGGATCTAGATCTAATGAAAGGAAAAGAGGGAAATAAATAAATTACAACAGATATATTGATTACTAACTCTTTTATCCTGCAGCATAAACCATAATAAATATGTAACACCCGCCCCTCTAACACATGTGTGTGTGTCGTATTAGATACCCTTTATGATTATTCGATAGTTGTTTTTAATTAAGTTAAGATGGTGATATAAATTGTAGAGAGGGACTTGTTTGAAGTAAAAATAAGTTCAAG